>LPNX010749928.1:47590-113503 GCA_001517045.1 Pseudotsuga menziesii | reverse complement strand
CTAAGGATTGATTACATGGGCTGCTAATACTACATGGCATGTATCATGTATCATGTACCTTATAATGCTGCTATATTCTTTTATACTGACTGTGGAATTTGTTTTAACCTGTTAGAATTACTGCTTCCAGATATTGCTTTGATGTATCATGTACCTTTATACATGTATAGAAACCATGATATGATAGAAATAATAGATATCTGATGGAAAATCTAGGATCTTTAATAATAGGATCTGATGGAATCTAGGATCTTGAACATAAACTATATTATTGGAGTGACACTCATCCTTTGAATGTCATTGGGTTTTGGCTAAGGAATCACCATTATTGTTTTGAAAGGTTATCTTTGGATTGGTTGTTGTCCATTGTTCTATTGTTATATATGTTTTTTACAAAATATGAATATTTTATGTATTTTTTAGTCAGCCGGTTTTTTACCCGGTTTTTTGCCGGTTCCGGTCCGGTTCACATTTTGGGCTTCGCCGGTTCGATGACCGGTCCGGTTCCGATAACATTGGTTGCCAAAAGTGTACGCCCCAGACTTGAGACAAGTTCCCCCATCCTTAAAATTGGTTGATGGTTGGAAGGGTAGGTACTTTAATTAAGAGGTACTACCTATTTGCTCTAAACAAGCATTACATTGGCAACTCTGTCGGACCTATAGACAGTTGCTGGTAGCAGAGCTAATGTTGTGTCATCACTGGTGCCCAGAAGGCATCTAGGACCAGTACCTTTCAATCACTAACCAACTAAAGGATAAGAAAGAAAGAGTTCCAAAAAGAGAAATATCCAAAAGCAACAAAGTGAAATGAAATGAAACAAAGATAAACATGCAAATGAGAAATAAAGGGGGGCTTGCTAAATTCAAAGGTGTATCATCTTGTAGCACGTCATTCATTTGTGAGACACATGCTTCCCTAGTGTTTGCTAGACAAATGCATGTCAAAGAGTCCCTGTTTTCTCTTTTCTCTTGAGTTACTCGACCTTTCCATGACCAATCCTTCACTTTGAAGTTTGACTAGCCTTTTAATCTTTGACCATCCACTTCACCCAAAAGAAGGTTGATCCATACAATGTTCTTAATGGTAAGCTAGATTGTGGCATGCATATAATACAATTACTTCATACTATATGTTATGTTAGGCATCTTTCCTATGATGAAACTATGCAAGGATTCAATTGTATTACATGTGTAAAGTATGAATTGTGGCTCTAGTTATTTGTCAATACTAACTATTGCAAGTAATTTTTCATCCTCTTGTAAGCTTTGGATGAGTCCTTGCACCATTGGACTTAATTGGAGAAGTTTGACCAAAGTTGACTTTTTGACTTGGTCAACAGGACCAACCAACCATCAGTATGGGAACTTCATGATTCATATTTCATCATGCTACAGCCATTGGAGACCAACTGGACCCCTCCAAGTGTTATTTTCAACCAATTTTGATTAATAGGGTTTAATATGGATTTTTCCTTACGTTAGTAATTAAAAAGCATAAGGTTGAAGATTAATTATTTGGAGCAGCATCATTTTGAAGATTGGAAATTGGTTTATGGCATGGATTTGATTTGTACATTGTTCTAAAGCATCAAGGATTCCATCTAAGGCAAGTTTGAAGTGTTTTGAGAACTAATTCACCTATATTGGAATTAATGGAATTAATTAACAGACTTTCCTAAAGTCTTATTTCAAAAGTTCCTAAGTTGATAGGTGAATTAATCAAGTGAAGATTGAGCAGCCTTCTAAAAAATGTGGCAACTTGGGTCCTAGTAAAATCCACTTCCAAACAATACCCACGTCTTAGTTTTCTCTCATGGCAAATTATGTGGCCACAACTATCTCTCTCCTCCAAGGGGGCACACTAGCAAAAATAGTCTGATGTGTTAGCAAGTAACTTATGTAACGTATCAAAAAGACATGTAATGGGGACTCCCTAATGACCCCACCATTGCTCCTAAGTTATAACATTGTAAATTATTTCTTCATCATGGGCTATTAGCCAATTCGCCGCCCTCAATTTTCAGTGATTTCCAGATTTGTAAAATTGTAAAAAGGTGAGAATTATCTCAGCCTTTGATCTAGTTTTGAAATGATTTAATCTCAACCCGCCATCCTTATGGACTAGAGATTGTGCTCCTCTCTTAATCTATAAAAGAGAGTGAGTTGCTCATTGTAAAGGACTTTTGGATAGTTTGCTACAGGAAATAGAAACCAAAATTATTTTGAGCTTCAAATCTCTCGCCTTTATGTGTAGTTGATGGATTTTGTTCCTTGCCATTCTCTTTGAGTAGATAGATCTTAGATTTGTTGGTTTGGAGTGTTATTTTTCAGCATTTGCATGCAGGAAGGAGCAGCAAATTCGCCTAGTGCGCCTTGGTGTTTTCTGGAAAACGGTGTTTTGCTTTAAG
Source organism: Pseudotsuga menziesii (assembly GCA_001517045.1). Lineage (NCBI taxonomy): Eukaryota > Viridiplantae > Streptophyta > Pinopsida > Pinales > Pinaceae > Pseudotsuga > Pseudotsuga menziesii. The sequence continues at coordinate 111,093 of LPNX010749928.1, read as the reverse complement.
AAATAGTTTTGCTTCATAGCTTTCATTTCTTTGCCATTCCCTTTGTTGGTCTGCATACTTCCTTTGATTTGTAAGCTGAGTTTGATTTGGTTTTTGTGTTATCATTAGATGCACACTCACTAAGTCGACTTCTTGTTTGCAAGTTGAAGAACTCAGAGCCATAAGTGCACCCCATTCAGTCTTTGAGTTTTTTGGGATAGGATCTACTCACCTCGTCGCTAGGAAGGGTGGAGCGACTTCATCAACCATCGGGACACAAGTAAGTATTTCAACCTTGGTTTTATTTTCTCTGTTATTCCACTAAAGCATTTTCTCGGTACTTCCAACCTTTTTTGTTTGCCATGTGCTAAGTTTTCTTAACCTCTTAGTAGTTGAATGTTTGTTTGCTTTCCTACTTTGATTTAAGCTTTCAATCTTTGATAAATGACTCCATAGATTCCCTAGGATTAAGCACTGGTTTCCTAAGTCATTTCTTTCAGTTGTTAGGGGGTTATTTCAGCCTAGTACATGTTATTTAGCATGTTGTTTGTGCATTTCAGATCTCTGATATACAAAGCAAGCTAGTTTGTGTTAGGAACACCCTTAATTCCACCAGTAACTAGATCTGGGCTTTACACCTTGTTTCCAAGCCTTTGATTGATAGATAACCCTAAGTATAGCTCATTTCAAGTGTTGGTTATTTCTCTTAACACTTAATCTCTTTAGGCACCTTTATCTTATTTGAATATAGAGTCTACATTCAGCGGTCCTCTGTTTTTCAAATTCTGTAATCTATAGAGCTGCCATCTCTAAATTGAGTCTAGTCATCCTTAGTGCCCTTTGTTTGTTAAAGCAACTTGTGCATATCTTTATTTATCTTTGTGGTTGCTTGCTCTTAGCATATCTTTATTATCTTTGTGGTTGCTTGCTCTTAGCTTTAGGGAGTATTTCATCCCCTTCATTTACCTCAAATTCTCTTTTAGCATTTTCCCTAGGGGTGCCCATTTCCTTAATTTGTAATTCTTCAAGGCACCTCTTTCCCTTGCAAAAAATGGTCTTATTAGTACTTACTACTGTGAGAAAGCTGGTTTTACTGGCAAGTATCTGGAAAAAAGTTGACTGAGGACACCTCCCATGGTTAGTCCAGTCTGCTTTAATGGACCTAGGAAACCTAAATAGAGGAGACCCTTCCTGTGTGACACTTTGGAGCAGTGTCACGAGGTTCCACAGGTCTGGTGATCGTTTAATCCATGCAAACACAAGATCATCAAATCGTGTGACAACAAGATGCATTGTTTGAATGTTCATGTAAATTCGCAACTTGTAGAATCTATACACAAAACATCATAGCTCTTTCCTGTTTGAGTCTGCACCTTCCCCAACCATCACATTATTTTATCTCAAGTTTTTGTCATTTCCATCTAAACATATGTAGGTTCAATGGTCAATTAGGTGTAGCTCATGTGGTTGTGAAGAAAAACTGTTACTCTCACCACCTAGATTCAAATCCCACCTTGTGACTGTTGATTTTTCTGAGCAGCATCGAGAGTCATCTCTCAGGAGAATGAAGACATCTGGTCCGAGACCAAGATGTGGACCCAGTCCAGCACTGGGTAGACTCAACCCAATATTGAGTGACCATTATGTTGAATGGTAGATATTTGGTCCTTGACCATGATATGGACCCAACTCTGTCCTGGGTAGACTCAACTCAGTGTTGAGTGACCATTCGGTTGAATGGTAGATATCTGGTCCTTGACCATTATATGGACACAGCTCTGTCCTCGGTAGACTCAACCCAGTGTTGAGTGACCATTCTATTGAATGGTAGATATCTAGTCCTTGACCATGATATGGATCCAACTCTGTCCTGGGTAGACTCAACTCAGTGTTGAGTGACCATTCTGTTGAATTGTAGACATCTGGTCCAGAACCACGATGTGGACCAGTCTAGTACTGGTAGAGTCAGCGTAGTTTTGAGCTATGTCACAGGGTTCACCGAAACTGAACCTCCAGGTTCGAAATTCAGCAAACCTACAAAAATTTGCAAAGTTCGTTGAGGTTCGCCGAACCTGATAGACAAACCTCAATCCGAACTTGAACGAACCCAAACCTCAAACCTCAACGAACCATTCTATTGAATGGTAAACATCTGGTCCGAAACCACGATGTGGACCAGTCTAGTACTGGTAGACTCAGCTTAGTTCTGAGCTATGTCACAGGGTTCGCCGAACCTGAACCTCCAAGTTCGGAATTCGACGAACCTAAAAAAATTTGCAAAGTTCGTTGAGGTTCGTCGAACCTGATGGACGAACCTCAACGAACCCGAACCTCAAACCTCAACTTTAGGGTTCGTGTCACTATCGACTGATGTTTGACGTCTTGGCGAGGGTGAAGAGCACGGGTTTTCATTTTTCAGCCACATTCACACACTTTGCAGACCCGAGATGCAACCTACAGGCTACATCGACACACAGTCGAGCTACAACCCTACCCGCAGCCTACGACACTAAAGTTTGAAGTTTGAACCTGCTGCCTGCTGGAGAGTTGGAGCATCCACCGGAGCCCGGACACTAAAGTTTGAACCTGCTGCCTGCTTGAGAGTCGGAGCATCCGCCAGAGCCGCGACTACGATTTGAGCAGCGACTGGAAGGCCGGCCACGAGCTACACTGGTGACGAGTCGAAACTTGAGCAACGACTGGTGAGTCGTGACTGCACAGTGCAGAGTAAACTCATGACTCTGCTTCCAAGCCACGTCGTGCCATCTGCAGACAGAGTTACAGGCTACAGCGGGCTGCGGCACAGCCTACAGGTATGAGATTTAATTTGTTTTTTATTTTTTTATTTATTTTTTTTATTTGGTTTATGATTTTTTATTTGTTTTACGGTTTACCCAACTCGTTCCAGATCTGAGTCACATTCTTACACAGAACATTTAGTTTTAGTTTTTAGTTTTTAATTGTTTTTTTTTCATGTTTTTCCCCACAGAACATTTTCAATTCAACACAGTTCTGTTTGTTTTTTATTTTGTTTTTATTTTTTAACACAGTGTTGTTTGTTTTTAATTTTATTTTAATGATATAATTTTTAATCATTAGAAATTACTGTGTTATCAGCCTATAAATAAATTATATGTTATCAGCCTAAAAATAAATTATATGTTATAAATTTAATTACTGTGTTTTCAATTTAATTTATATGTTATCATTAAATATAACATATAAATTTATAATCATTAAAAATAAAAATAAAAACAAACTGTAGAAAATTAAAAAATGCAAAAACAAACTATTGTCTGCAAATTGCAATTTGTAATGCAATTTGCAGACAGTTGTTTGTTTTTGTATTTTTTATTTTCCCACAGAATGGAATGATAATTTTAAAAAAACATAAATTAAAAATACAAATACAAACTACCGTCTATTTTTTATTTGTTTTACGGTTTACCCAACTCGTTCCAGATCTGAGTCACATTCTTACACAGAACATTTAGTTTTAGTTTTTAGTTTTTATTTGGTTTTTTTCATGGTTTTTCCCCACAGAACATTTTCAATTCAACACAGTTCTGTTTGTTTTTCATTTTATTTTTATTTTTTAACACAGTGTTGTTTGTTTTTAATTTTATTTTAATGATATAATTTTTAATCATTAAAAATTACTGTGTTATCAGCCTATAAATAAATTATATGTTATCAGCCTAAAAATAAATTATATGTTATAAACTTAATTACTGTGTTTTCAATTTGATTTATATGTTATCATTAAATATAACATATAAATTTATAATCATTAAAAATAAAAAATAAAACAGAAAGTGGATGTATTCGTCTCTACGATATGTCAAACTCAAGAAGCTGGTAATAATCTAAAGGTGACACGAAAAAAAAGTCTGAGAAAGGACCAGAAGTATTTTTTTGCAAGTCGAACGCAGAGCTAGCGTGAGGCTCTGAGGCGCGAGTTTGATAGTTCGCTCCAAGATTTGCAATGAGTGCCGCAGGAGGAGGGGAACCTCCTCCCCCCCCACCTCTCCGAGGAAGAGAAAGCTTTCCTGAGGTTGATTTCGACCCAGGGGAAGAGGACAGAAACAGCACCGCCCCCAAAATTTGTTAAAAAGTTAGAGGCAGTCCCTGAAATCGCCCTACCTAAGGAGAAATCGATCCGGATCGCTGTCTCTTTGGCAGAACGAGCACTGGTGGGACAGTTCACTGGCCTCTGGCCCACTCCAAAAACGATGGAAACCTGGGTTCAGAACAACTGGAGACCCCTCATCCAGAATGGAGTCACCAGTTATCCAGTAGGAAAGGGGTATTTTTTGTTTGAGTTTATTTCAAAGGAGGACAAAGACTTGATTTTTAGGAACAGACCATATTTTATGGGGCCTCAGGGGTTGTATTTGAACCACTGGAACCTTGATTTCGACCCTGCAATAGATATTCCAAAGGCTGTTCCAGTCTGGGTGCGATTACCAAGTTTGCCTATCCATTGCTGGAATCCGGACTCCCTTCAGATGATTGGGAATGGATTAGGACGCTTCATAGACAGTGCAGATCCTAAAGGAAACTATTCCTGTGCCCGGATTTGCGTGGAAGTAGATCTAGAGGCTGGTTTACCGGAAGCCATAAAGCTTAAGGTTAAGGGGTGGCAGCACTACCAGCAATTGGACTACGAGCAGTTGCCGTTCAAGTGCCGACACTGCCATGAATATGGACATTTTCAGAGAAATTGCCCTAAAATCCAAAAGTCAACTAAAGAAAGGGGAAAAGCAGATGAAGGATGGCAGCAAACTAAGAGACAGCGAGCTCCTCGGAAGAGAGATCCTAAAAACCCTAACCCTACTTCTACGGCTCCGAAAGTGCCAGATCCACCGACATCTGAAAATAGGTTCGCAGCACTGGAAGTCCCGTAGAAAGAGCCTACGGTTGAACTAGATCCGGGGAAAGAAGGCACAAGAGAACAGCCAAAGGAAGCAACCTCTGCAAGGAACCAAGGGGACTCAACGAAATCGCAACCTCAGGAAGCCCCAAAAGACGGATCGGAAGAAGACTCCTCTGAAGGGGACAATCCGGATCCAAAAACTAAAGGCAAACAAGGAAGGAAAAAAGGGAGGCTGAAACATATGCAGAAAAACTTGCAAGAAACCAGCCAACTCTCCATAAGCTCCTGGGACAATCTACCCCTCGAAATACAAGGAATCAGGCAAATGCCTCGAAAGGGGCATCTTCAAACCCTAAAGGTAAATAATGAATATAGTCTCCTGGAACTGTAGAGGATTAGGCAGTAAATCGAAAGTTTCAGACATGAAAGATCTTATCCGAATAACAAAGCCTGAAGTCCTTCTTATCCAGGAGACAAAACTAGCAGAGCAACCCTTCCTCCAGGTGGCTCCTTCAGTCTGGTCAGTAGCAGAGGTTAAAGCGAATAGCTCTAGAGGAGCGTCAAGAGGGGTAGCGACGCTTTGGAATAAAATTAGATTTGAATTAACACACTTTGTTTCGACCACCCATTGGATTCTAACCGAACTTCTTCATAAAGAGACTGGTCAAAAATGAAGCATTTTTAATATCTATGTGCCTATGGCACCTGGGGAAAAGTACCAATGCTGGAACTCCATTCAAGAATATCTGAACACCAACCCTGCAGAAAATTTAATTCTGGCTGGGGATTTAAATATTACCCTATCTCAGACAGAGAAAAAAGGGGGAAATCCCATAAGAGATCCTGCACGTGAGTGGGTGGAGGATCTCATAGCTGAATGGGACTTAGAAGATATAAAACCTCTCAAAGGCAAATATACTTGGACAAATAGAAGAATTGGGCCAGGACATATAGCAGCAAGATTGGACAGGTTCTTAGTTCAACAATCCTTTCATCTTCTTGGGATGGATCCCTGTTCCTCTATTATTCCCTTTAGTGCTTCTGATCATAAACCAATCTGCCTCACTTTTGCTCAAGACAAGAAGTTGGGACCTATACCTTTCAAGTTTAATCCAGCCTGGATTTCTTCCGAAGATTGTTTATCTATGATGTCCGAGGGTCAGCCTTTCATGTCTGGGAAGAAAAGCTCCGAAGGGTTAAAAAATCCCCGCCAAACTTCAAAAATCTCCTTATCAACAAAAAAAGGAAGCAGAAAAAGCCCAGGAAAACCACATTCTTAGGACCGAGGGAGATATGGACCAGGCTGCGCTAAATACTGAAAAATCTTTGCAATTAGCCCTCCACTCAGCATGTCGGTTGGAAATGGACTATTGGAAATTAAAATCAAGGAACCCATGGCTTCAATCGGGGGATAGGAACACGGCGTTCTTTCATAAGCAGGCAGCAGTCCGTCAACATTTCAACACTGTCAAAGAAATTCAACACAACAATAATTTGTTGACAGAATTTGAGGAAATAAAGCAAGCGGCCCATGACCATTTTAAAGATATCTATTCTGAATCTTATGGAGTGCCGGATGCAGGAACTGAAGAAATCTTGGATCGCATTACCAGGAAGTTTCTCCTAAGAATAATCTTAAGCTCAATGCTCAGGTCACATTGGAGGAAATCCAATCTGCTTTGGAGGAAATGAGTCCGAACAAAGCCTCGGGACCTGACGGCTTTACTGCCCGATTCCTCACAGCTTGTTGGCCCATAGTGCATAAAGACTTGCTGAGGCTGGTCTAGAAATCCCAGAGCTGTACTAAATTAGGAGGAGCTACGAATTCTGCCTTCCTTGCTCTGATACCTAAGGAAAAACGAGCCAGCTCCTTTGCCAGATTTCGTCCGATCTCTCTCTGCAATATCGGATACAAAATCATAACAAAAGTCATGGCGAACAGATTGAAAGGCATTTTGCCAAAACTCATTCCAGAAAACCAAGGAGGATTTATCAAAGGCCGACACATCTCTGATAATATCATCTTAGTTCAAGAAGCAATCCACTCAAGCACTGCCCGTAAGGATAAAGGTATGGTTGTTAAATTGGATCTGGCTAATGCTTTTGATCGCGTGAGACATGTTTTTCTTTATCAGGTAATGAGCAGATTTGGCTTTGCCCCAGAATTCATATCTTGGGTAAAAGCTTGCATTGCGGCTCCGTGGATTGCGCCTCTAGTAAACGGGAGAGCTGTCGAATACTTCCAAGCATCAAGGGGATTGAGACAGGGTTGACCGCTATCTCCTCTATTGTATGCCATTCAAGCTTCGGCACTTAGCTTTCAGCTGGAATTTAGTCGAACTCAGCAAGGCCTTCTAGGTCTTCATATGGTCAGAGGAGTGAAAGATATAAACCATGCTCAATTTGCTGATGATACCCTGCTCCTGGGAGGAGCCAGTCCTAACATCGCGCGTAGATTCAAACATGATCTAGATCTATACCAAGAAGCATCAGGGAGCAAGATCAATTATAACAAGAGTCAAGTCTATGGATGGAATTGCACTCCGCTTGAAATGCAGGAAATCTCCCGAATCTTAGCAATTGAGGGAAGAACTCAATGGACGGACTTCAAATATTTGGGACTGCCCATCTTCAGATCGTCTCCTAAAGCAGCAAGCTGGGAGCGATTGATAGACAAGCTGAAAGCTAAAATCAACGCCTGGGGGGCGTCCTGGCTAAATCTAGCAGGTAAAACAGTGCTAATAAAGGCTGTTCTAGCCAGTATGCCGGTATTTCAATGCTCTCTCCTATTAGCTCCAGCAATGATTCTCGCAAGATTGGAAGCCACCATTCGCAGATTTCTATGGAAAGGAGGAAAGAATAATGAAAACAGGATACCTCTGGTCAGTTGGAAAAAAGTCACAGCTCCATATTTGGAAGGAGGACTACACTTGAGGGATTTGAGGGCACAAAATTTAGCCCTTGGAGCTAAGATCCTATGGAACTTGGTCTCAGGCAAATCGACTTGGAGTAAACAAGTACTGTGGAAAAAGTACTTTACAGGAACAAGGCTCCGATGCTTGGACACGATTCCTCATAATTTAAAAGGCTCCCCAATGATCTCCCTCTGTAAAAAAGCACTCCCATTTTTCTCAGAGGAGTTAACTTGGATTCCAGGAAATGGACAAAAAATCCGTATCTGGGAGGACTCAATTGTGGGTCAACCTCCTCTTATTCTCACCCCAGGAATGGAAGCATTCAAGAGACACTTGGATGCTGAAGGAAAAATTACCCTGGCAGATATCTCATTATGGCGAGAGGATGGGACTGGGGGATGGTTGGATTGGGTTTTGCCGGACTGCCCTCAGCATCTCCTTCCTGACCAGCTCCAGTTTCTCTCTCTATTGTATGGAAAAGCACCGGTGGCTCTCAATCTTCAGGATCGCAGAGGATGGGGTTCTCACTCAGGGGTCTACACGGTCGCAGAAGGATACAGAGTCCTCAAGGCAATTTCGAATGTCCCTACAAACCCAGAAGTCTGGAAGAGTATCTGGAAACTTAAGTCTCTGCCAAAGGTGGACCACTTCAGTTGGCTGCTCGCTCACAACAATGTCTTGACTACAGAAAATCTTCAAAAAAAAGGTTGGGAAGGGCCATCCCAATGCTCCCTCTGTCTAAAGGAGGAAGAGAAGTCTCTCCATTTGTTCTTTGATTGCCCTTTTGCGAAAGAGGTCTGGAGACTGGCTACCATGCCCTGGACGCAGGTCGCTACCCCATCGGATATCCCTTCATTCTTTTGTCACTGGGACCGCACATCCCCCTTTGTTTCTCATCAGAAGGACAAGCTTGCTTATGCTTGGCTGATTATTCCTAAATATATTTTTTGGAAACTATGGCTGGAACGAAACAGTCGTATTTTCAAAGGAATCTCCTCCTCTCCTCAACAGGTTGTCTCCAAAGCCAAAAGCCTCCTGGGGGACACTCTTAAGTTCCAAGGGGAGCATTATTTCAAAACTTAACTGCAGACCTCTGAAGAAGTATGGCTCTCGAGTTTAAACCCAGAGCTTATGAAAACCCTTCCCTATTCCCCAAGCTCTCCAAAGCTGGCCGTGTGGGAAATCAAGAAAGAACCAGGGGAGTTTATGGATTGGAGGAAGAAGCTGAACAGGAACTCTCTCTTCTTTGATGGAGCTTCGAAAGGAAATCCAGGGGAGGCGGGAGGTGGAGGGGTGCTCCACGACCCCGAAGACAATCTGATATTAAAGTACTCTTGGGGCCTAGGAACCGAAACCAATAATATGGCAGAAGCTCTAGCTCTATGGCAGGGATTGATCCAAGCAAAAAACATGGGAATAAATGATCTTATAGTTTTTGGAGACTCCAGGATCATCATCCAAGCCTTGAATCAAAGCTCCAGAATCTCAAACCTCCATCTCAGACAAACTCTAAAGCGAATTCAAAGGACTATCTTGACGTTCAAACAAGTAGAGATATACCACATCCTCCAGAAGCTAAACTCAGAAGCTGATACAGCTGCCAATGATGGAGTCCCTTTAAGCAAGGGGGAACTTCTCACTAACCATGGGAAAACGGTTCCGGTATTGCCCTAAGGGCCTGTTACATTATGGTAGGAACTGGCTCGGACTACCACTTGGGAATAGCACGCTTAGAAACTCGTTGAATACAATGCTCTGTTTGAAATTTTGGCTTTTAATTAAGAGTTCGTGGGAAGGGATGGAACACCATGCTAGTTTCGCCATCAGCATGTTCGGAGCGGAGGTATGTGGCAGAAGTGAATACACTCGCGCGAAGGATGTAACCACGATCTACCATGAACTCATTCAAGAATCTCGCCGAAGCTTTGGGATTTGGCCTTATCTGGTGATCTATCGATATCTGGGTAATCTGCAACGTCTTCAGAATTCAATTTGGGTCATAGAAATGGAGCCCAGCAGCAGCTCGAAAGCCTTTGTTATTGATCCAGTGTTGGAATTGGATTGGGAGGATCGGGATCTGCGCAGGAAGCTAAAAAGGGCGCTGATGACCGAAGCTAGTGGTAGAAGACTCGAATTCCTGGAGAGTGTAGTGGGAAAGTTCAGATAGAAGACTCGAATTCCTGGAGAGTGTAGTGGGAAAGTTCAGATCTCATCTGGAAGATGCAATTCATAAGCTGGAATTGGGTGTTCTGCAGGCTTTGGAAGCTCTGGGCTCACATGTGGGTATTATGGAGCAGAAGTTGGAAGGACTGATGCACAAAGATGAAATGAAATGGATCATGGGGCGATCTGAACCTTCTGCTGATGTGGTTCCTCTCGAATTACGTCTGGTTAATGCGGATTACAAACTCGGGTTTAGCTTTAGTGTCTACTGCATTTGTAATTTTGAACTCTGTTTGATGGAGACTGAATATTCTCTCAAACTCTGTTGCTGGAGCATATATAATTTTGGATACTATATCAGGGAGGCTGAGGATATTCCCCCTCCCAGACTTTTAAGTTGTAACCTTCTGGTGGCTCTGCCACAATTTTGTTAATACAAAACCTATCCGTTGTTGTTAAAAAAAAAAACAAAACAAAACAAACTGTGGAAAATTAAAAAATGCAAAAACAAACTATTGTCTGCAAATTGCAATTTGCAGACAGTAGTTTGTTTTTGTTTTTGTTTTTAATTTTGCCACGGAATGGAATGATAACTTAAAAAATGAACTCGATTTTTAATTACGATTTTTAGTTTATGATTGTAATATTGCAGGAATCTTTGCCATGGCACCTCGAAGATCAATAGCGGAAGGATGGAAATATGTGTACAAACTCAATGGGTCTGTTAGAAGGCATCTAAAATGCAAATTATGTAATTCTGAGTTTGTTGGGTCTTTGACAAGAGTGATGGATCACTTACTGTCAATTAGTGCTGGCAGAGGAGGTGTGTTGAGGGATGTCCAGGGGTGTCTGAAGAACTCAAGGAAACACTCCAATAAGACTATGACATGATTAAAAAAACGCAGCAGACAAATGAGAATAAAAGACGGTGCATCCAGGCAGAGTTGGGAATGAATTACAACCCCTCATCACCATTTTCTTCAAGCACAGTTGGAGATGGAAGTTCAGCTCAGGTTCAACCAACAAGATTGAGAGAGAGCAGGACATTAAACTCTCTTTGGAAACCTGTATAGAAGCAGGAAGTTGACAATGCTTTGGCTGATCTTTTTTATGAATCAAGTATCCCATTTAATGTGGCTAGAAGTCCTTATTTTATGAATGCATGTGCTAAGATTGCAGGATTTGGAAAAGGATATGTACCTCCTAATTCTGAGGTGATAAGGACCACTCTTCTGAAGAGGTCAAAAGAAAGGGTAAAAAACAGGTTGTTAAAGATCAAGGAGTCCTAGAAAGAAACAGGCTGCACAATTTTATCAGATGGTTGGTCAGATATGAATAATAGGCCACTAATTAATGTGTTGGTTTACAGCCCTAAAGGGGTATTTTTTTAAGGTGATTGATGCTTCGGAACACAAGAAGACATCAGAATATATTTTCAAGATTTTACATGAAATCATTCTTGAAGTTGGAGAAAAAAATGCGGTTCAAGTCGTCACAGACAGTGCCTCAAATTGTGTGGGAGGAAGGAAAACGCTAATGGATAAATGCAAAACAAATTATTGGACCCCTTGCGCTGCTCATTGCCTAGACTTGCTATTGCATGATTTAGCAAAGTTTCCATGGATTAATGATGCAGTTCGAAAGGGGAAACAAATTTCCCACTTCATTTGTAACCATCACCTCACACTGAATTTGTATAGGAGGAAAGCATCCAAAGAGCTGCTACGGCCTTGTGATACTCGATTTGCAACATATTAAATTACTCTCAAAAGAGTGGTTGAGGAAAAGACTAGTGTGAGAAGTGTTATTTGCAGCAATGAGTGGAAAAGCTCTCACCTTTCAAAAGAACCCAAAGAAAAGGAGTTGGAACAAATCATCTTATGCAATGCTTTTTGGGAAAATGTTATGAAGGTTTTAAAAGTATGTGAACCAATTGTTGACATGCTTCAGATGGTTGATAGTGACACTCCTATGGGTTTTGTTTATGAGGGCATGGATCGTTGTAAGGAATCAATTGCAATATCCTTCAACAACGTGGAAAATGACTACATGGAAATATGGGAGATGATAGATAAAAGGTGGAAGATGTTGCATAGTCCTTTGCATGCAGCAGCTTGTTATTTGGACCCTAGGTTGTTTGGGATTCAAAGACATAATGATTCTGAAGTAATGAGTGGCCTTTATGATGCTATTAAGCGGTTGGTTCCAGATCGAGAAGAAGCTAGCAGGCTTAGAGAGCAACTTCAAGCATACAGGATGGAAGAGCGGATAGTTGGAAAGGCTTCTTCCATAGAGGATAGGATCAAAATTCCTCCAGGAAGATGGTGGCAGTTTTATTGTGCAGAGACACCTGAATTGCAACATTTTGCAATTCGTGTTTTGAGTCAAGGATCAAGTGCCTCTCTCTGTGAAAGAAACTGGAGTAGCTTTAATCACATCCAAACCAAGAAAAGAAACAGGTTATTATCTTCAAGGTTGGAAGACTTGGTTTATGTGCGCAGCAATTTACATTTGGCCTTAAGCAGTTTGGCCAAAGATTCTTCTAGCTCCTATCGCCCATGGTTTGAGCCTATTCCTAGTGTAGAACAAGATTTTGGCATTGATGGTGACAGTGATGATGCAGATGAACCTCGTGATGATGGAGTTCCATATAATGATGACTATGAGGATCACAATTCTAGTGCCTTTAGCACCGCATGTGCTCTTGATGACTTAGAGCTTTATGATATTACTAGTAGGTCACAAGAATAGAAGTTTTATCATATTTTAAGTTTTGTGAAACAAGTTCAAGGCTGATAACTATTTGACAGTATGGATTTCCTTAAATTTTGAAACATGAAGACTATTTATACTTCATTTTGCAATCTGTAGTTTTATAATGCAATTTATGTTTGGAGTTTGATCATGTGCAACTTTGCAAGTGTTTATGGGATAAAATGTTTTGCAATCTGCTATTTATGAGATGAAATGTTTAGATCTTGATTATATTTTAATTTTCTGAATTTACAAGTATTTGAAAATTGGCACAATAGTTATCATGATTAAGCTACTCCTTGATCTTTAAAGGTTCATTATTGTTTATTTTGAAATGATTTATGCTATAATTCATGATATAGACTACAGGCTACAGCAATACTAATTTCTAAATAGTGTGTAAATATATATATATATTGAAAAATGTATATAGATGAACCTATGCCAAACCCCATCCAAACTCCATCCAAAAATTCAAACCCGAATCGAACCTGAAGCTCGCCGAACTTGAACACGAACCCGAACCATGTGACATAGGTTCTGAGTAGCCATTATCTTGGAGAATGGAGGCACCTGGTCTGTTACCAGGAAGGCACTATAAGCCCTAGACTTGGTCTAAGCATGTGTGACACTCCCCTTCATCAATGGGCTTGAGGTCTTCTCCAAGGCTTACCTTGGTTAAGATACCTTAGTACCTGATCTTGGTGTCACACAGAGTGTGAGATAAAAGCATTAGTAACTCTCTTGGTCTATGATGATGTACTTTGAATAGAATTAAAAAGACCACAGGTAATGACCATAGGGGCACTTAGAAAAAGGCTAAAAGCAAAATTCAAAAATGCATCAGTACTTTTGGACCACAGGAAAAGACCACAAGTGAAAGTAAAAAATACATAAGTATTTTTGGACCATAGGTCAAAGTCAAAAATACATAAGTATTTTTGGACCACAGGTGAAAGTCAAAAATACATAAGTACTTTTGGACCACAGGAAAAGGACCATAGGTGAAAGTCAAAGATACATAAGTACTTTTGGACCACAGGAAAAGGACCACAAGTAAAAGTCAAAAATACATAAAGGACCTTTTTGGAGAAAAAGGTAAAAGTGAAAATTAGGAAAGAATAAAATAATGTTATTTTACTTTTTCTAATTTTGTCCACTTACAAGTGACTCAAGGATTTAAAAGAAGATCAAGCCAATTCATTATCACATATACACTTGCTCTCACAGGTACAGCTGCTCCATGAGAAGATCTTACAGATTTGAAGAAGAAGTTAATGATTGTGCCCTAGCATGGATGAGTCTAGCTAGGGCATCATCATCCATGTGAAGTTAAACCCTCAGCTAAGGTTTTATTCACCTTCAGTTATTCAGCTAGGGTTTCTGTCAAACCCTCCTCTTCAGCCAGGGCAACCATCTTCTTCACTTGACAGCCACCTTCTACCTCACGGGCAGTCTTTTCATTTTCAGGGCAGATCGGGCAGCTAAGTTATTTTTTTGTTGTGGGCAGCCTCCATCCCTCTCTGGACAGCCCGCAGCTAACCATGGTCTGCTAGCAGCAGGCTCGGGGCAGTCCGTGAGCACTCCCGAGCTGCTACAGCAGCACCGGGCAACATGCAGGAGCCACAGGCTGCTAACAGCAGGCCCGGGCTGCCTATAACAGGCCACGGGCTGCTTAGCAGCAGACCCGGAAGCCCATTTTGGGCTGGCCCTAGGGTCTCGGGCAGACCCTAACTGCCCACAGCAGTGGATCTGCACCTTGGGCAGATAACCCATATTTTTGGGCCGCCAAACAGTGAACAGCAGATCCGTACAGACTGGCAGCAGGGCATGTTTTTCCAGACAGCAGACAGACAGTGAACAGATCGGGCAGGTCTGTGAGAGATCCGGGCAGGCTGACAGGTACAGTCAGCAGATCTGACAGTTTTCAGTCTTTTCAGTCTTTATGGGCAGGAGAGAGAAAAGGGCTATAAGCCCTAGTTTCTGAAAAGCCCTAGTTGAGCATTGTTGATGTAATTCTGGAAATTGGTTTTTCAGTTTGTGGTTAACCGTTAACCCTATTTGGGTTTGTGGAACTTTTTGAAGAATTTAAGTAATCTCATTTACGAGATGAACTACTAATGCTTTTTGGGAGTTTTGTCCTTTAAAGGTTTCCCCAGTGAAAAAAAACTCTTGTGTCCATTGTGCTGATGTGATGAATGTTATTTTACTGCACTCGTCATTTGTTTAAACTTTAAAGTTAATCTGCAAATTTTTTAAATATTCATGCTAATGCTAAAATTCAACGACGTGTTGCTCTTAGTGAACCCATTGTTGATGAGCTACATATGACCTATTCATGAATTGTTGACCTGGCTTAAATATCTGAAGAATCTAGGGCTTACCTTGGGTACCATCCTCGGAATGAGGGGAAGTGACCAGGAGATTCCCCCTGTGATATGTTACCTTGGGAAAAAAATATGTAGGTTCAATGGTTGAGAAGAAAAAGGGAAAATATGTAGTTGTTGCCTGCATGGCTAGTTGCCATTTCAACCAACCCAGGATTTTATGTCCATGGCAACCAATCTGTAAAGGGTGAAATATGCAATCTAGATTCAACATGCAATAGGTAAGAAGCTTTAGAATGCTAGAAAAATAAGGTCCTTAAGTTACCATGTTTCCATATACTGCCTGTCTTTAAGTTTCTACTATTTCTTAGTAAATTTTCCTGCATTGATGTGTGCAAATAATTAACAACTAAGATCTTCAATCTTTTGAAACTATAGAGTTTCCTATATGCTATGGGACTAGAGAATCTGTTGAGATCAAACAACACAATACAGAATCAGCATCATATAAGTTTATAACTAATTCTGGGCCTGTTTATTTATTTAGCATGAAGAGCAACTCTATGCCTTCAGAACCAACAGAACGAAATGTACTTGGCATCTAACACACAAAAGCTTGGCCCAAGGTGCCTGATCCCTTGAAGGAGATAATCCATGTGTCTATCACGCCACAGCTCCAATCTGACCAACAGAAACAAACGCAACTATGAATTTCAAACCTTGTCAAGTTAAATCAAGCATGGAAATAGTAAATATATTTATAGTGATACCAAATGTAACAAGGTAAACAAATGCGTATCAGGAAAGGAAAAAGTGGCTTAACCATCAACACACATCAAGATCGGTTATAAAAAATAAGAGTAAAAATGAAAAGCTTGAAGTAGGAACATGAAATGAACACAAAAGAAAACTGATTTTCTTGTTCATGATCTTGAAACTTCACATGATAACTTCCATGTTTGTTAGATTCTGATTTGTAAAAAGGGTCGAGGAGAATGACAAAACACAATAAAAAATCCTTCTGGCTTGAAAATGTTCCTCCAAGCTATTTCTTAAATGACAAAATAAGCAGTTTTCCCTCTGAAAAACATCCATAATAATACAGACAATATCTCGATTATAACACTTCCATAAGAGATGCTTCTCATTGCCACGATGGTGCAGAAATCACAACTCCATCTTTCCTGGTGTAAATACAAAATATTGTCAATGGGGCCTTGGCTGGTCAGTGAAAGACAGGTGCTGTTAATGCCCCCACTAGGGTTCAAGTATCCTGAGAGACATGTTTTCCCCTTGTGGGCCGCTTGTCCTTGTGCTTGTGCCCATGGTTGGGATCAACTGCAACTTGCAAGTCCAAGGCAACTTTGGGGGAAAAAATATCTGCCATTTATGGATTCTTAGCCAAAAGATTCCGATTTGAATGTTGCAAACTGACTATATCAATTGTACTTCTCCCAGAATGGGGAAGGATGCACTTGCCACATTGGTATAAAAGGAATCTACTCAAAAAAAATTACAGAATATCACCAATTGAAGTTGCGAGGGAACCCATGCTCCATAAGCTAACAAAGAATGTGGAGGTTCATTGTCATTATATCTGGCAGCTTGTAGATTGTACAGTGATTGAGTTGCAGAATTGTGCAACTCCAGAGCAAACTACAGACCTTTTTACCAAGCCTCCTGATAGAAATAAATTCATATGACCATTAAGAGCAGGTAATAGAGTGTATCTAATATAGTGGACATATTAATAGTATACTTTAGTGTATACTCTTGATGTCTTAGAAGTAGCAAATTGATGAGGCAACTTAGAGGTTCTGTCAATACCCCCATCAGGATTCAAGTATACTGACAGACATGTTTTCCCGTTGTGGGCTGCTTGTGCTTGTGCTTGTGCTTGTGCCCGTGGCTGTGATCAATTGCAACTTGCAAGTCCAAGAAAATTTTGGTGGAAAACATATCTGCCACTTATGGATTCTTGGCCAAAAAGATTCCAATTTGAATGTTGCAAGCTGGCTACATTAATTGTACTTCTCCCGGATTGGAGAAAGATGAACTTGCCGCATCGATATAAAAGGAAACTAGTCAAAAAAAAATACAGAAAATCATCAATTGAAATTGCAAGGGAACCGTGTTTCATAAGCTGATAAAGAATGTGGATGTTCATGGTCATTATATCTGGCAGCTTGTAGATAGTAGAGAGATTGAGTTGCAGTATTGTGTGACTCCAGATCAAACTACACACCTTTTTACCAAGCCTCCTGGTACAAATAAATTTATAAAGTTTACAGATAGGCTTGAGTTTCGCATATGACCATTAAGGGCAGGTAATAGAGTGTATCTAATGTAATGGACATATTAATAGTATACTTTAGTGTATATATATTGGTGTCTTAGAAGTTAGCAATTGATGATGTGACTTAGAGGATCATTAAGTTATTTAGTCACATGTGTTATTTAGTTAAATAATATTAGTCACCTTCATGGATCATCTCTCTCATAAGACACGATGGAACGATACAATAAACACTCTCTCTTCCTCATTCTTTGCAACTCTACATTACTTTCTGTGTGTGGCACAAAAATCCTTCACAAAGGCTTATGTGGATTATTCTCAACTTAGATGCCACAGTTTGGGGTGACTAATATTTGTGTCAAATGACACCAAGAAGCATGTTGCTTTCTACCCTAAATGGCCAATGAGCTTTCAAAGGCCAATTGATTGGTATTGGGCTGTGGTAATTCAACAACGGTTGAATCTCAAGAGGACAAAGAGGATCTCCTCCCACATTGTTGGCGCACTAGGGAAAGAGAAGCCTGTTATAGCCTGCATTCAATCCTAAGGTTGTATGACCCAAATATTTATAGAATAGACATTTTCTCCAACCTATCATTTACATGTAAAATTCTAGAAAGGAAAGAAAAGGGTTTTGAAGCAGCTCGACAAAGGCATTCTCTCTAGCCAAAACATCTTTGCCTTCAATTATTTTAATTCAAACTTCAAGGCCTGTCCACATCCTAGTGAAGGCCACCTTGTCCGATCATCAATAAATGGTCCTTGACATACTATCAAGAGTAGTTGTGTATCTAAACACAATTGATTATGCAAGACTATGTACACAATATATTTCATATGTATGGTTCTATAATCAAAAATCATAAATTTATGGTCCTCGAGTCTTGAGGACATCTTGTTATATCAATGTACAAGGCTATGTTGCGGGGAAGCATCCTCCCCCTCCACTCCCGCTCCCGAAGCTCGCTTCTAAAGGAAGCATCCAGGAAGCATTGGGGAAGCGCGCTTCCTAAACACTTCCATATGGGAGCATTTTCAGGAAGCTCGCTTCCTTGCAAAAAAAATGCTTCCTCCTTTTTTTCGATTTTTCTTTTAAAAAAACAAAAAATTAAGTGATGGGTAGGGGGGAACTAACCCTAGGTCCATACTAATGCTATATAAAGGAGGAAAAGCCTACTCTAATAGAAAAAAACCTAACCTTAGTAATCATCAGTAGCATTAAATGGTAATATTAAATTCTTAAATTAAAAGTTGACATTTTCATTATCTTTCATTTTCTATCCGTTTACTTAAATTTTTAACATTACCATTAATTGTTTCAGGATGTTTGAGAGTGGTTCCAACCTCATCGAACTTCAAATGCAAAAAGTAGAATTTTTTATCCGATTCAAAATTCAACAGACTTAACAGTTTTTAGGATTTCAGGATTGCAATGTTTCAATTGAGTTCTATCATGTATGAGGGTATGGGATTGGCATTTAATCAAACACATCAACCCCTCTATGTACCTTGATGTCGGTGGTGTTGATTGTTCAGATTGATGTTGGTCGCCTCAAAACTAGTTTTTAAAGAATCCCTAGTTTATAGCCTATTTATTGGTGGCCTCAAAACTAGTTTTTGTAGAATCCCTAGTTTATAGCCTACTTATATATTGAAAATTTGAAGCTTAAAGGTTGATGTTATGGATACTAGACCTAAGGTTGAGAAATTCACTACTAGATGATTGATGAATGATGTTATATGTTATTATGGTTTATTTCATGTTTTTATGCTTTCCATAACTAATTCAACAGTCTACATGCATTTGTTGACATATATGCATCAAAATATTAGAAAAATATACATATTAAATAAAAAACGCTTCGAAACCGGAAGCTTTTGAAAATTTTGCTTTTCGCTCCTACTCCCGCTTTCGCTTCCACTCCCAAGTAACATAGGTACAAGGCCACTTCTATTAAATAAGACCTATTGGAGTGGCTAGTATTACATAAGCTAAATAAGTTACCTAATTACCCCATAATGGTATCTTGGGCCACAAGTTAGGTCTTCCCTCTTTCTTCTATAAAAAGAGGGGGTTCCCCTCTTATATTCTTAAAATCAATATTTCAATACATAAAACCTACTCCCCATCTCTTAATAGAGACCTTAATGGATAATTGTTCGTCCAAACATTTGGATTTGCATGTACAAAGTCAAACCACCTGGGTCTGCAAGTACACCCAAACTTTTATGTGTGCACGTACTCAAGTTGCCCAATTTTCACATCAACGAGGCAAGTTTAGCAAAAATGACGCCTTTTGTGATCGACATCTTTGCAAGGATTCAATAGCTTCGTGATCAATTTATGGTGCACACACTATGGAGACACAAAGATTTGCTATATGGTTACTCACGTAAGTAGCCAATTTATCCACCCATTAGGTTGTGGTCTAGTGGTTGAGATGGGGTGTGTTAGCATGATAATGACCAAAGTTCAAAACTCGACATGCATGGAGCCCTGAACATGTGTATGAGTTGGTCGAGATTGATGGCCCCCATGTTAAAGTGGCCTTTACCCTGATAACGCAAAGTTGGAGTTCTAGGAACCCATGGACCAAATAAAAGGGTTTACCTTCACTTAAAAAAAGACTTTTTTTAAAATAGCCAAGTCCTCCTATGAGAGGAATTGGAGCCCTTATCCATTTAATCATTTAGTGGTGAGAGACTAATTTGGATCTAAGAAGAAAGAGATCTTGACCTGCATTCACTGTACCCTTCAACTTCTTGTTCAGAAAGACCCAGGGTATAAAAAAGGTCCTTCCAAGAAATAGACTAATTCACACAATATGATATATCTACGGCCGAGAAGATCAAATTAAATGGCCTTCTCAATTGCCTGCAATTACAAACCCTGTAGATAAGTCAATGCTTGAAAGTGATGAGTAATTGGAAAGCATCTTGACTA
This sequence comes from Pseudotsuga menziesii, assembly GCA_001517045.1. Taxonomy (NCBI): domain Eukaryota; kingdom Viridiplantae; phylum Streptophyta; class Pinopsida; order Pinales; family Pinaceae; genus Pseudotsuga; species Pseudotsuga menziesii. Next base: position 90,839 of record LPNX010749928.1, on the reverse strand, counting down.
AGGATCTAGAGGATGCAGATCAGGAAAAAGCAGTAGACGACTCTACCATCTAATTTTGGTATTGCTAATTTATGAATTATGACTCATGAGCAAATGCCATTAAGCATTTTTATATGTACCTGTTTAAAAATTGAATCTAACACAAAAATTTGACGCTTCATTCTTATGATGTTATCATTTATGAGTAATGAATGTCAAATTGTTAGTGAATGTGGTTGTTGAGTTTTATAATCTGATATTATTTTACATTCTAAGTTTTACTTCTTTGCATAAGTTTTAGTTTTAGTATTTTTTATTAAATAAGTGCCCTCATTTGTACCCTAATTTCTAGAAAATGGCATCCTTATCCCCACACCCACGAACCTTCGCTACATAGTCTTCAATATAATTCGCTGGCACTTTCTATTTTTTTACCAATTTCATTGGTGTGGTTTACATTCTAAGTTGTCCTTCCTTCCCACAAAAAAACATTATTAGACTCTCATGTCATCCAGTGGATTTTATAACATGGAAATGTTGACCGGCAACATACGGTAACTAGGATTCATCGTCATTTAACAAGGTTACCCTTTTGGCTTTGGTGCAAAACCATCTTTTGAAGCAGCACACTATTATACACTCTAGTTTTCCAATACAAATTTTAGTGGTTCATTTATTTCTAATTTCCTAATTATCAGTGTAGAATTTCACAATTTCCAGTCTGTGTTCCTTCAGAATGAGGAAATTAATTTCCAATAGTAAACGTTAATACAAAATCATATCACTTTGTAAAATAAAATAATGACAATTGTCAATGATGTAATGCCCACCCACCCAGGTTCAAATCCCAGAGGTACGAAAAAGAAGCAATTGCGGCAGGGTGCAAGTGTGCAAGTCCTGACGGATTGTGACGGAACATTACAGCCCAGCAGCTAGCCAAAAAAAAGTGTTTGTGATGAGTGGTTTTCCCTTTGACTGTTGTATTGCCCATGAAAATGAGCCGCTTGTGGTGCCTGACATATTCAGGATAATTGTAACGCTTCTGGAGTGTAAAGGAAGCACATTCAAAAAGAATTGACAGTTTCCCCTCGCCAACCGCAGTTCCCATAATTTGAAATGGCACGCAGTTGCTGCATTGATCTCTCGTTACACTGCCGTTTTACATTACGAGTGACTTTCATAATGAAGTCTAAATTATTCTCTTCGCTGGGATAGCCAAGTCACAGAAGTCCGGGACAATGGGGACAGAAGCAAAAAGGCTAGGCCTATAACCCTGATGGTTATGAAATCCTTGTCTTAATCAAAAACCAAAAACCCTGATAGACATTAGACACTACCCACCGCTGAAAACTCTGCTTAAGCCAACTGTGAGCATGAATCTACTCAACTATTTCTACATCCTAATAAAGTTTAAACAAACTCACATGGAAACTGCAAATGGCATTGATGCAATTTGATGTACAATCATAGGGACAATTTCATACAAATAAACTGAAAAATGAAACTGGATACTGGATAATGCTAATTATACTGTTATTCAAACCAGATAATTGCAGGTTTAATAATGGAGATATCGGAGCTGATCTGGAGAATAGAGAGGGTCCTGCACTTACATCACAGATTGACAATTCGGGGGTACGTTAACCAATGCCTCAAAGATATGTTGGACTTTTCTCTCGACATGCAGCTGTTCGCGTTGCGTGGCAGTTGCCGGTTGAAAGTCCATGTCTACAAACGTTTGAAGATCACTTCAGCACTGCTGGCTTTGAGTCTTCCGTGAGCTTTGTTTCGCTCTGATTTTTTCTTCGCAGACTCCCCTCCTTTGCTGGTTTTCGGCTCTTCTATGGGGTTTCTGTCATCCGGAGCTTATTTAGGAATATATATAAAAAGGTATAATGGTGTTACAAAACAGTGCTTTCGTTGCTTTTCTCATGGATTCCAGGTCACATTGACGCCCAAAGTTCAAATCGCGTAGAAGCAATGTTAAATGTTAATGTGGGTTTTAGCTAATTGCTTCAGGAAGGTGCAATAACAACTTGAAAGGTTGTTGTTGGAGAATAATATGTTAAATGTTAATGTGGGTTTTAGAAGGTGCAATAATAAGAGGATAGGAAAGGTGAACCACTAAACTTTAAGAATTATATATACATTAACACAATTACATAGTTTTGTGGTTAGATCAAATTAAATGGTTGAGAGATCATGATCTAAAGGAAGATAATTTGGAATGGTTTTGTATTCCTTGTATTCTTTTAGTTAAAACGGTTTTACTAGTTATTTATGCCAAGGTACATGTTATCACCAACATTCCTCATGTTATCCATTTATTAATTATTGGTTCTTTTTTTTAATCTCACATTCTTCTAGTTATCTCCCGTGAACTCTTCGTTATCGGTTATTCATTCATCAGCGATGAATTATCCATGCATCGCTACCAGTAATCCATTCATCAGCTACCAATTACTTTTATATTTTTTTTTGTATAATTGTTTATTTCAAATTTTCAACGACTGCCATAGAATCAATCTCTATAGTACACTTGTCGTATCCTCGTTCATAGATGAAAAAACATAGGTCGTAATCCACCCTAAATTTCAAATAAAAACTTCTATCAAGCTAAAAATGAGGTGAATAATTTATTATCTATATGCAAAATGGATGATACTAGCAAAGATTTATGTTCACTAAAAGTTTGTGGGATATATAATTTAAAATACTTTAACTAGCATAGCTACAAGTGAAGTGGTATGTGAACCGTAATTGTTGAACAAAAGCAAAAATATATAATTTTATATTAAAATAATATTAGTTTATTATTTATCCATTTATGATATTACATAAACATTAAACTAATTTATATAAACATAAAACAAATATGATTTAATAAACAAAAAATGATATGAAAAAAAAACAAAAAAAGTTGTTCCCCTTTTCTTTAACCACTCCTTAAGTGAAACTTATTTAAATCTTAATCAAGATGCATTTAAACATAACAAAATACGACAACTATGAAATGAATCTAGACTTTACACTTGTTACACTCAGTTAATCTTGTTGAACCACTCAAATAATATAAATGTCTATCAGTGTAATTATGAGATTGTATTTTTTTTTTAATGGACGCTTGCAAGCGAAAAAGCCACTAATGATTTTATTAACTTGAAAAATATTCTCTTTTGAATTAACAAGATGTAAAATCAAGTGCATGACAAGAAGGGAAGCTTAGAGATTTAGAATTAGCAAAAGGCGCACAAATAAAACTTGAAAGGGAAAATAATATTTGCAAGCATCAATTTCATTTTACCTAGTGCTAACGTAGTGCTTAATTTTCATTTTACTTAACCTTCATTTTTTCTTATTTAGATATTTGTATCCTTGCAAAAATGTTTCATGTTTTATGTTTCTATGAATTCATAATTGTGTATTTTTTTATTCTAAATTTGTTTGCTTTGGGTATTATAACAATTGATATATTGTGCGGTAACAATTGTTTATAAGGCATGCCCACATCTAAACATTTCCAATTCACCAAAAGCTTTATTAATTTGAAAGATTGCTTTTATGTGCATCTACAAGTCTTATTACAAGGCAAGCCTTGATATCAACAATGAAAAGGGACTCTCAATTTGTTCTAGTTATTTTATGAAAATAAAGCTTTAATGCAAATTACGGTGAAATATAAATGTCAATTCTTCTTAATATTACAATGGAAGCCTTGCTATTTAAACAGTAGCAACATATTTTGATTGGGATTTGTGTGGTTGATACACTGTTATCAACAATGAAAAGAGACTATGAGTTTGTTGGTTATTTTATGAAAATCAAACTTTAATGCACATTATAGTCAAATATAAATGTCAATTCTTAGGATAAAGCATAAGCCAATTATTAGTTGAGGCAAATACAAATGTTTATTTAAACTCTTGCTCCATCATTGGTCTACTCATTGCATTTAAATACTTATCAAAGAGATTGATACAACTGATCTACTCATTGCATTTAAATACTTATCAAAGTGATTGATATATTGTTGACTATGGTTGAACAGGCTCTTCTCTTTGATGAACAAAGAATGATAAATGAAAATTTCTACAACCCAAATGGAATGATAATTCAATTTCTATAAAAATTGTACATATAAAAAATATTTTGTTGCACAAAATTTTAACACACTTAGGGATGATAAGAACATGAGAATAACGCTTATTGAATATGTAGATATTGCAAATGCAAATACATTTTCTCTAACTCAAGTATTAAAAAGGAACAACTCTTTAATATGCAAACTTAAATTAAAAAGAACCATGCTTAAATATGCATGTCTTGCTAATGAAAAATTGTATTTAAGACCAACGAATCAATTGTGGAATTATTTTAAGATCATAATGAAAATCTTATACAATAATCAGAAGAGAATTATGTGTCATAAATAATAATTATATCATAAAATTGTCTTTCTATAGACAAAGACTAATATCGAGCCATCAAAAGCAAGGTAGTCATGGATAACAATTCTTAAGAGTGCATTTTTCATGGAAAATAAAGATTTTCATACCTAAAACTTTGGCCATGTGAGAGCCCTTGGAGAACATAATGGCAACTTGAATGCCAATTGCTATTGGATATTTCATGTGTGTCATTCATTGCTAGAAGAACTCTATCCTCTTTAACAAAAATTCAATCTCGTAGCTTAAAATATAAGAATTGTAGTTCTAATCATGGTTTGTTTCATGTCTTCAAAGGCCTTGAAATGCAGCTAGAAATGGTGTGCACTACACTAAACATTTTCAGATCTGCTCTAGGATAACTATACAAGAACACATATGAAACAAGAAGCTCTGTAAATATTGCTAAAATGTTAAAGTTGATGGCTACAATAAAATAAAATGTTTATTGTCAAGGTAAAGTCTTAATACAAGTATAAGTATCGTAAAAGTAGAAGGTGACATTGTCATCCATGTGGAAAATCTAGAGAAGGGAGAGGTTGTCTTTTCATTTTAACTATTGCTTGTCATGTCTTATTTGTTGGAGATTGTCTTTCTATCCTAGGTTGTAATAAGAAAGTGATTGTTAGATAAGAAGTGAAATCTGGAAAAGCAAACTTGAATGTAGTAGTAAAATTTAGCTTGAAGTAAGAATGTTGTATGATTATGTGCATTAGGCAATTGAGGCTCTTCTCCTAAGTGAATATGTAAGAAGACTTTACCAAGATCTATAGTTGAAAAGATAGTATATGGCTTCATGGTAAGACAAAAAAAATGCCTTTGTGTTAAATTGTAGGATGTTAAAGTAGCATGTAATTGTAGCAATCACATCAAGTGAACTTTGTTCTTATAAACCTTGAAATTACCATGAAGTATATAGGAAGGAAGAATTACACAAAGAAATGGAAGAAAAAGTTGGTTTTTGAGTTCTGACATACTCAAGTTGCATCAAAATTCATAACTTTAGTTGGGTTAATTTATCGTAGTAGTAGGCCTTTGGTCGAGAAGTTTCAATACTCCCAACAATTATTCATGAGTTTTCAAAATTTTTGTCATGCTATTGGAAATGACAAGTTTAGTTGGATGTGTTTATCTATACAACTTGTTCATAAGCATTTGCCCAAAATGTTTAGAGTTGCCAACACTAATTCTTGGTTCAACAAAAATTTCAACATAAAATCACTCTTCCCATGGAGTCATATGTAAGTGAAGTTCTTCAAGTGGACATTTTTGCCATATTTCTAACACTATGCATTCTACATATTCTTCTCCTAATTTCACTTTACCTAACCTACTTCTTCAACACTTGTGATGGCATCGATAAGCTCTCTAGTATATATGCCACTGCTCATTGGAGACTAATGTACTTGCTTTAGTCACCTCCTCAATCAACATTCATTTAATATCCTAATAAAGAATTAAACAAATCAAATAATTCTAATCAAATCATTTTACCCTGGCTTTTGTCTCCCTGTTAACATCGCAAAATTTTTACACACACACAATCTATTTTTACGGTCACATCCAAGCTAGGAACCAATTTGGTGTGTGAGACCCCTTTGTTTGTATGACAAAGGACCCCCACTATGCAACGATGTAATTGTTAAAGTCTAGAGAGGTGTACGTATGCTACCCCCCTTTGGATTTGAACCTATGATCTCTTAGGAGAAAGCACATGTTCTTCACCGTTAGGACCACTCATAAATCTTGTATGTTACATAATAAAACAACACCTTAGCTTCCAATCATCATCACTCATGATATTCAAATTAACTTCTTGAACAATAATCCAAAGCTTTCTCTCAATTAAGATTAATTCTATATTGAGCTTCTAGATGTTGAACTCTTCCTTATTAATACTCTTAATAACCCTCACATCTAATGTGAATGATAAAAGTGGATATCATTGGTCAACAAATAAATATATCCTATCTAAACCAATGTTAATGAACCACCCTTGTTGTCTCAATTGCTCAGCAACACATATGGACTATATTGACATTGGCATTGACACTAGATAATCAAAACAAAAACCATATTGACATTGACATTAGATAATCAAAACAAAAACCTTGTAGATGTATAACTAAATTAAGACTAATCACTACATGGTCCTACATCTTGACTTCAACAAATCTTACCTACAATAATTGCACACTACATTATTAGCCCTGTCCTTTTGCTTGCAAGGACTCTATAAATCATCTTCTTGTTTTTTATTAATCTTCACAAAAACCAATTAATTTGCGCAAAAACCAACACCTAGACATTATTAGTCCCAACCCTCTTGCTGGCATAGACTCTATGAATCATCTTCTTATTGTTTTCATTAATCTGCACAAAAACCAACACTACATTATTAGTCCTTCCCTCTTGCTGGAGGGACTCTATGAATCATCTTCTTGTTGTTTTCATTAATCTGCACACAAACCAACACAATATTTTAACATGTATCCTAAGTTTTTCGATGTTTTCAATGTGAGATGTTTAAAACATGCTTTTTCGACAAATAAAAAAATTTGAGGCCAAGGCCTCATTTTCTTTTTTGTGCGTTTAAACTTAGGGTTAAACAATATTGAGATATAGCATTTTCATTTAGATCATTAATGCTATCTTCAGTGTAGCATTAGCAACAGACATAAAATGCTAGTCAAAGTAGTATTACTTGTATATGTATGAATGTGGACTATGTGTTGGTTATTGCATGCTTGTCGTGTGTTAACCATCAATCTTCTAGAGGAGCGGAATCTGTATCTTTCCTTTTGCTTTTGTAGACTCTTTTTCCTTGGGCCATTCCCTATTCAAGTCTTGCTCCAGCTATCCCTCTGTTGCTTGAGCTGACTATTCTTGTCATGCCTGAGCAGCACCGTCATTCTTGCCAGAGCATATGAGGCACAAGCGCTCTCAACCAACTCTATACTTGGACATCCATATGCTCCATATAAATTCAGGGAGGAAGCAAGTACCCATACAATAAAGACCACCACGTGAACAGTTTCTTGCATGGGAAACTGTAAATACCACCGCTACAATGAAGAACTTATCATAAATGGAAGAACAAAAAAGATGGGTATGGAAGAACAAAAAAATATGGGTATGTAAGTCTAGACTAATTATTGTCCTTATTAGATTCCTTGCAAATCTAAGGTTTTAAGTTTAATGCTACATAAAAAAAATTACCAAACATCATAGCTCAAACAATGTTTGAGCAATAAAGGCAAATTACGAAAACAAGAAATAGCAGAGAGAACATCCTACTCCTTCAAAGATAAGCCATCTTTGTGCTTTACTTCCACATTGTTTGATGAAGCACTCACCCAGTGCCTCCAACCTCTGTATTGATAGGCTATAATATGTGCCTGCACCCGCATCCTTGCTTTCTTTCTGTCAAAAATCCCATCTACTACAGGAACAAACTAATCAATTTGTCTCTTTGCCATGATCATTCTTAATTTTGTTCCTATATGTTTGAGAAAGACAATCAAAAGCTGCCCCAAATTTATGTTCTCACTAATTCCAATGATTGATATAAGCCAACACTATTCTATGTTACTTCGGGGAAGAGAAGCAAGAGAGCATGCTTTTATTAAATTCTCTCGCCCCCTTGTTTTCCCATAACCTTCTCTCATCCTACCAACTTGGTAGATTCATATGGAGGAGAATGATTTTTAAGTAACGGATAGTGAAGAAGAATCGTCACTACACCAAACGAAGTGACAATTGAACATAAGATGGACTAGAAAGAATAGTCTAAGGAAGAACTAATTTTGGAATACCTTCACTTGATGTTCGCATCCAAAGGTGAATCAAGTTCCAAAATCTCGTTGTGATCCATAGATTTATGCTCACGTCTATCTTTTTGCAAACCATGAATATGTAACTCGAATTAATGATCAGCTAGTGACAATCTAATAACATGAAGTTCAAGTTGACTTCACACCCAGGACTATTTATTGAGATGGCTCTTACTTCTTGATTCAACAACCAATATCCATAACTGTTTTGTAAAGAAAGCGTATCAAGAATCCTTCAGGCCAGCAGGACTGTTGGATCTGAGATCCACAGAATTTAATAACAGACATTCAACAATGAACACAAGGTTTACTGTGGTAAAACCCCCGAGAGGGAAACATCCACGGAGCAATGGTATCGGTCTTCCTTATTATTCAATGAATGAAGATTACAACAGCTTACAACTCTCCGACTCTTCTCTACGAGAATACAAGAAATATACACATTTCTTTCACGGTTACTATTAACTGAACAAACTAAATTAATTCGATAAGTTAGTTATGCAGCCACCGAGAGAACGGTTGTCACCCATTTCCAACAATCTCCACCTTGACAACAATTTACCTGATACCTTGCTCATTGCTCTATTCATCACCTTTCCTGCAAGCCTAGAGAAGCTAGGCACCACTGTAGCTTCTATAAAGTAACCAGCTTCGTGAACATGTCTGCACTATTCTCTTTAGTGTGAACCTTTTCAAGAAACACTCCACCTTCATCAACATGTCTAACAAAATGGTATTTTACGGGAATATGCTTTGTCTTATTGTGGTAAGCTGGATTTTTAGCCAAATGAATAGCACTTTGACTATCACAAAAAACTTTTATAGTGTTCTGAACTTTTACTAACTTACCCAACAAACCTTTTAACCAGGCTGCCTCTTTGCAAGCATGTGAAGCAACTATACATTCTGCTTCTGTAGTGGATAAAGCAACAATATTCTGAAGCTTTGACATCCAACTAATAGCTCCACCTGCAAGAGTAAAGACATAACCTGAAGTGGACCTCCTCTTGTCCAAATCACCTGCAAAATCAGAATCAACATAACCACAGACTTCATCACTACAACCATCAAAAGTGATACAATAGTTGCTTGTGCCTCTTAGATACTGAAGCACCCATTTCACTGCTGCTCAATGCTCTTTTCCTGGATTTGCCATGTATCTACTGACAACACCAACTGCATGTGCAATATCCGGTCTTGTACTTATCATCGCATACATTAGACTTCCTACTGCATTAGCATATGGTATATGAGACATATACTGCTTTTCTTCATCATTTTTAGGACTCAAACCTGAAGAAAGCTTGAAATGAGAAGCTAAAGGGATATTAACAGGTTTCACCTTATTCATACCGAATCTCTGAAGTATTTTCTCCACATACTTCTTTTGTGATAACCACAGCTTGCCATTTTTCCCGTCTCTATGTATCTACATGCCCAAGATCTGATTTGCTGCTCCTAGATCCTTCATATCAAATATCCTAGCCAACTGAGCCTTTAACCTGTTGATTTCAAACATGCTCTTGCTTGCGACAAGCATATCATCAACATATAACACTAGAATAATGAACATGTCATTTGCCAACTTTTTAAAGTACACACAATGATCATACTCACTCCTAGTAAAATTCTGACTCACCATGAAAGAATCAAACTTCTTGTACCATTGCCTGGGAGACTGCCTCAGGCCATACAATGACTTTTTGAGCTTGCAAACAAACCTCTTGTTGCGATTCTAAACGAACCCTTCTGGTTGTTCCATGAAAATTTCCTCTTCTAAATCCCCATGTAAGAAAGTTGTTTTGACATCTAGCTGCTCCAACTCCAAATCATACAAGGCAACTAGTGCTAACAAAATTCTGATAGAAACAAGTTTTACAACTGATGAAAATATCTCATGAAAGTCAATACCTGCTTTCTGAGAAAATCCTTTTGTAACCAGTCTCACTTTGTACTTCGGTACAATGTCATTAGCTCCTTTCTTCAATTTGTACACCCGTTTGCAGCCAACCACTTTCCTACTCTATGGAAGTTCCACAAGATCCCATGTCTTGTTCTTTGCCAAAGAATCCATTTCTTCTTTCATTGCAAGTTTCCATTTGTCACTATCATACTTTCAATGCTTCATAATAACTGGCAGGTTCTCCTTCATTAGAAATTAAAGCAACAGATGTGACAAAATCATCATACCTCTTTGGAAAAGTTTTGTCCCGTGTAGATCTTCGTAAAGATTGTTGTGGTATCTCTTCTATTTCTGTCTCCTCATCATCCTCTTCCTAAGGAGTGTCCACATGAATATCCTCTTCCTAGACATCCTCATGATTCCCCTTTGTAGATGATTGAGTATCAAACTGAACTTGTTGAAACTGTGGTACATTAGCCTGTTTCAAATCATTACTCACATCTAAATTTGATAGAGAAAGTTCATTAAATGTTACATCTCTATTTATGATGATTTGTGGACAATAGGATTCCACAATCTATATCCTTTAACACCATCACCATAGCCAACAAAGATTAATTTTCTTGATTTAGGATCTAGACCGCTGATTTTTGGGAATAAGAGCATATGCTTCACAACCAAATACTCTAAGATTAGAATAATCACATTGTTGACCTGTCCATACCTCTTTCGGAATTTTGCAGTCAATGGCTATTGATGGTGATCAATTGACCAGGTAACAAGTTGTAAGTAATGCCTCTCCCCACAATTCCTGCTGCAAGTTTGCATTACTGAGCATACTCCTTGCTCTTTCAAGAAGAGTCATGTTCATGCGTTCAACAACGCCATTCTGCTGCGGAGTGTAAACAGTGGTCTTATGCCTCTCGATCCCATCCTTCTTGCAATAATTATCAAATTCCTTAGAAGTAAACTCGGTTCCATTATTTGTTCTAAGACATTTAATGAACCTGCCAATGCTCTTTTCAACCAAAGCTCTAAACTGCTTAAATATATCAAAAAACATCAGCTTTTTTCTTTAACAAATAGATCCATACTTTCCTCGAGTAATCATCTATAAAACTGACAAATTATGATGATCCCCCATAAGAAATTTTAGGAGATGGTCCCCATAGATCAGAATGAATATAGTTTAGGATACCTTTACTAGTGTGTTTTCCAGATTTAAATTTTTGTCTAGCTTGTTTACCAAAAACACAATGCTCACAAAACTTCAAATCTACACATTTTAAACTAGGAAGCAACTTTCGATCAACAAATACCTTCATTCCTCTTTCGCTGATATGACCTAACCGCTGATGCCATAGACGAGTGAAGTCTTCTACACCAACTGATGCTACTGTTGCATGATCGATTTTCGTTCTCCCTTCAAGTTTATACAGGTTCCCGACTCTGTTTGCCTTCATAACAACCAAGATACCTTTCGATATCTTCATAACTCCACCTTGAATCGCAAATTTGTAACCAACATCATCAAGAACTCCCATTGATATCAAGTTCTTCCTTAATTTAGGTACATGTCTCACATCTGTTAGAGTTCTAACAATCCCATCATACATTTTAATTCTGATACTCCCTATCCCAACAGTTTTACATGTAACATTATTTCCCATATAAACTATACCGTCATCTACAGATTGGTATGTGTGAAACCAACTTCTATGAAGACACATGTGATGAGATACTCCAGAATCAACTAACCAACCATAATGATATTCTGAGACATTAGAAGTAGTTAATACCTCATCAATGATACCTGAATCATTTTCTGCTGTGTTTGCCTCATTTGTAGAGTTCTCCTCCCTAGAAGCTTGCTTGCGTTTCCAACAGTCTTTCTTAAGATGTCCTGCTTTATTGCAAAACCAACACTTCAATTTACTCTTTTTGCCCTTTGACTTTGATCTTGATGTACCCCTTGAATGTTGTCCTCTTTCACTGGTTCTTCCCCTGGCTATCATTACTTACGATGTCGAGTTTTCAAGACTAGATTTCTTTCGAGTTTCCTCAGAAATTAAGGCTCCCACAACATCATCAAAGGTAATAGATTCAACAGAACTAAAACTGATAGAGGTTACAAAATGTGCCCATGACTCGGGTAGAGAGCACAACATTAAAATCACCTTGTCTTCAGAACTAATAATATCTTCCATACAGGACAACTGACAAACAAGAGTATTGAACGCATTCAAGTGATCGGAAATTTGTGTACCTTCTTTCATACGCAAGGTAAATAATTGCCGCTTCAGGAGGATTTTATTTGTAAAGGATTTAGTCATATACAAACTTTCCAGTTTTGTCCAGAGACCTGCTGCTGTAGTTTCAAACACAATATTAAATAAAACATCATCGACCAAGCATAATCGAATAGCACTCATAGCTTTTTCATCTATCTCGTTCCAGTCTTCATTGGACATATCATAGGGTTTCTTGGTTTTCCCTACCAGTGCCTTCATCACTCCTTGCTGAACCAGCATATCCCTCATCTTGACCTTCCATAACTCGAAATTATTGCTCCCATTGAATTTTTCGATTTCAAATTTAAAACTCTGTGTTTTTGTCATTTTCTCAAGATATATATATATATATATATATATTTTAAATATCACTGCTAGTTACTTTTATTTGAAAAATATATTTCCAAAAAACTTGCGGCACAAAGCTTGACTTTCAAATTTTTTATTTATTCCAAAACTTTCCAGTTTCAGCCTTCCAATAAAAAAAATTATTCCAAACTTCCAAATTTTTATTATTCTTTAGCACAAGTCTTTATTCCATAAATAATAACCGCAGCAATTTTTTTTTACTTCCAAAATAAATAAAAAACTTCCAATAAACTTCACCGCTTCCAAACTTCCAATAAATAATATCACTGTTTTATTTTCTTAACTGAAAGAATCCACTTTAAAAAAAATACGGTCATTTTCCTCCTTCCTTTAACTATATCCTTTATATATATATATATCCATCCAAATTTTTAATATCCTTGGAAGAAGAATTTTTTTTTTACCGTTCTCCAAATTCAAACACACCATCAAATTCCATAAACGGGAGACTCCTTCAACGGTGAGCATTCTCCAAAATACAAACACAGCATTAAATTTTCAGAGTCTAAACAGCAAACTCCTCCTTCTCCACGCTGTCACACTTTAGTCTCCACGTTCAGCACAAGCAGCCAGCCTTCTCTTCCACGCGTTTCAGCAATCAGCAACAGGCCCCAGGCAAAGCTTCAAGCTCATCTTTCAGCACTCAGGCTCTGATACCACTTGTTGGATCTGAGATCCACAAAGAAAATAATACACAAAATTTAATAACAGACATTCAACAATGAACACAAGGTTTACTGTGGTAAAACCCCCGAGAGGGAAACATCCACGGAGCAATGGTATCGGTCTTCCTTATTATTCAATGAATGAAGATTACAACAGCTTACAACTCTTCGACTCTTCTCTATGAGAATACAAGAAATATATACATTTCTTTCGCGGTTACTATGAACTGAACAAACTAAATTAATTCGGTAAGTTAGTTATGCAGCCACCGAGAGAACGGTTGTCACCCGTTTCCAACAAGGACCCATTTCTCCTTCGTACCCACACAATGATACCCACAGTTGTATCAATTTTTGGTGTGATAGTGGGTGTTGCTGCACTTGATTCTCCCATGATTACCTAAAAACCAAAAATCCAAACCACAACTCAAATGCCCAGTACACCAAATGCCAAAATATGTCTTCAATGAAATTCGCTCTAAGCAGTGAAATTGCTCTCATATATTTGGTGGATACATGCAATTTATGCATGGCCTGAACGTGGCAAGGTTTCATGTTTTAAAACAAAATTTTTAACGCACTCGGGAGTCAATGCCAGTCTAGGCTCGAGTTCTACACTATTTCTCATATATAGTCACAATTGACATTTAACAAGTTCCACCTCACATACCATTTTAGTTAATTTAAATGCATTATATTGATGGTAGTTGTTTGTCCTTTTTTTAATTCACCATTTAAATAGAGCTATGTTCAACTTTAAATTCGAAAAAGAGCTAACCTCGTTTATTCTTATTGTGAAAAACATGAAATTTTGGGACTGGATAAATAAACTCCTTTCTGAGTTCACAATTTCATTTTCCGGTCGGAGTCTCGTTTTTGGGTACATATAATTTTTCAGGTGAGTATTTCTTCATCAGTAGTGAAGTGACGACTGTCATATATTCTTTTAATTTAAATTTGTCTCTTCACACAGGGATAAAATAATGAAACTCTTTTTGCTAGCATTAGTTACAGCCGCTCCATCACCTTTAAGAAGTTTCATAGTGATTGCCAATTCATACAGCATTAGTTCCAGCTGTCCATCACCTTTTAAGTTTAATAGTCATTGCCAATTCATAACCTTCTTTTTATTGCTATTATTTAGACTACACCCTTTCCAACTTTGTGCTTGCCTCCACCCTAATCTCTTTTTGACATGGATGGGAATAATCTTCTTTATCGGCCTTCTTATAACTAAGTGATCAAGTTGGAATCGCTTGCTTCTCCATAATTGTGTAAACATCTTGAAAAGATCGGGTGTATTGAATTTTTCCCTAAGAGATTAAGGACCCATAAACATTAGTAGATATTAGCGTGTGGTTGCAGTTCCAATTCATTGAAACTTTGTTGTGAGGGTTGTGAGTGATATAGCCTCTAGTCTGGTTTTGTTACACTACTTTTTTTTTTAGGGGTTTCAACTTATTTATTGTGATCCATATATATACAAAGTTTGATAATAAATTATTTAATAAATTGATTTTATAAAGATTTTGATAATAAGCTAATTTTTCTTTACAGATTTCATTTTTATATTCAAGCTTCTATTTCTATATTTAATATTTTTACAAATTAAAATAAAACTATATTAATTTTGATATACCTAGCTAATTATTTCTTCTACATTGTCTCTCTTAATTTGTTTTCGTTAAATATTTTTACCCATTAAGATAATTAAATTTGATGTAACAAAAATTTGAACATTTTGTCTCAATGTTCTTTCTGAAATTTCTAAAGTAAAAGAAGTTTTAACCTGTCAAATCAACATCTATTTTTCACTATTTCTATTTAAGGTTATCCACATTCAAATTATATCAAAATTCATTTCTATTCAAAGTTGCGAGACTAATATAGATTTCATTATTAAAACTGAAATTCGTGTACATATAAATTTCATTGTTTGAGTTGAAATTCATGTACAATTCTTCGGGCTTAACACGNATTCAAAGTTGCGAGACTAATATAGATTTCATTATTAAAACTGAAATTCGTGTACATATAAATTTCATTGTTTGAGTTGAAATTCATGTACAATTCTTCGGGCTTAACACACTAGATTTGTTAGATCCCTTCAGGATTTGACAAACGCTTTTAAACCAATAAATGTGACGGGAAATTTTCATTGCCAAATTCTGTCGAATTGCCAAACAAAAGACGCTAATTCTTCAATTTTAGACTGCTAATTCTCGAGTAGTCACTGCATGTTGCCAATCATATAAAACACTTCTTGTAGCGGAATATGGCCTCGTCCACTTTCTTTCCCTGGTACTGAATTCTCGCTTGCGTCGCCTATAAAGATGGTTTCCAGATTTTGCTAATACGTCTCTGCTCAAGCGGTAGAAGGGTTTCAAATTGTCAGCTACACCAATTACTTTTCTCTGCAATGGAACCCTGTCATTGAGGTTGACAAAGATAAGAACCCAATTTGTGAGAAATGAAACCAAAGATTATTCGAGTTTTTTCATAGGAATCCAACAGAAAATAGTTTTTAGATGGAAGTGCAAATTAATAGTACTGATAATTCTTTCAGTATTGTAATAATGGTGAATTATGAATTTTGCATGCTTTCTCTCTAGTGTCTGGTGGGAGAATAATTCATTGAAGACAAAGTACAATAGACTATATGTAATGAATTCCATTCAATGAAGGTAAATTAAACATTAGTGTATCTTACACGTATGTATCGTGAAATCCTCGCAAAGATATCTCACCTCAGTGATACGGCCCAAATAACTCCATAATTGTGATAGCCGACACTAGCATTTGCACCGAGAGGTGCGAAGGAACGTTGAGATGGTAAAAATATTAAATCTTTCTGCAATTGAATGAAGCATCTGCAGAAGCATGAGCATTTCACTTAATAAAATATGCTTTCCGCAGTGCGGAAAGTGGACACCCATTTTTTTGAAGTCATTGGGGGAATCCATTCCAGACTTCCGCTTTCTGCAGTGTGGAACACGGAAATCGAAAGTTACAAGTTCGTAATAAAACTTTCTATATTTCTAACTTCTGCTTTCTGCAGTGCGAAACACGAAAATCAGAAGTTACAAGTTCGTAATAAAACTTTATGTATTTCCGACTTCCGCTTTCCACAATGCGGAACACAAAAATCGGAAGGTACAAGTTCGTAATAAAACTTTATGTATTTTCGACCTCCGCTTTCCGTAGTGCGGAATGCGGAAATCAAAAAAGTATTTGTCTCATATTTTTTTTATTATCTTATTTCCCGATTTCTGCTTTCCACATTGCGCATTGCGGAATTCAGAAGTTTGATTTTTATTTTGGAAATTTTTGTTTTGATCCTTCCCAATAATTTTGTCGAAGTTTTTATTTACACGCCTTCATCTCAGCCGTTGGTTTTTCACTAGATCCACGGTCTAGATTTGTTTTGTCGTTGAGGTTTTGGCTATATAGTCTATTTGAATTTTTTAGGTTTTTACCTGCATTTTTATTGTTTCGGGCAATTTTTATTGCACTTTCTTTTCGCTCGAGCTTACATCGACCATTTATCCTATTATTTTTACACTATAGTAAGTTTTGACTAGGTTTGCCAAATTTCAAGCATAAATGACATTTCACTTAATAAAATCCGCTTTCGGTAGTGCAGAAAGCGGGGATCCATTTTTTTCAAGTCATCGAGGAAATCCATTGCCGACTTTCGTGTTCCGCAGTGCGAAACGCGGAAATCGCAAGTTATAAGTTCGTAATAAAACTTTCTGTATTTTCGACTTCCACTTTCCGCAGTGCAGAATGCGGAAATCAGAACTTTGACTTTTATTTTGGCAATTTTTTTCTTTGATCTGCTTTCCGCAATGCAGAATGCGGAAGCCGGAAACACTAAATCCAAAGTTTTCCAATAATTTTTCTGAAGTTTTTATTTGCGCGCCTTCATCTCAGTCATTTTTTTTCGCTAGTTTCACGATCTAGATTTGTATTACCATTGAGGTTTTGGCTATATAGTCTGTTTGAATTTTTGAGGTTTTTACCATTTGTTTTACTTGCATTTTTACTGTTTCTGGAGATTTTTACTGTGCTTTCTTTTCGCTTGAGCTTACATCTGTCATTGGTTTTCAAAGCTTTGCACTAGTAAGTTAACTCCTTACGACCGTTTATACTGTTATTTTTACGCTGTAGTAATTTTTGACTAGGTTTGCCAAATTTCGAGCATAAATGGCATCTCTGGGTCGCATAAACACAATATCAAAAACGACTCTGCAAGAAGAAAGGTCCAAGGACCCAAACTTCGGAGTCTTCACAGACACCAGTGGGCGTATTTATGAAAAATCAATATTTGGAATGGTCAAGAATCTATTCTATTTTCGATAATGATGATTTATTGGGCATTCCTCATGACCAGTCGGCTTACATCGAAATTCGGAGCTCACAGATCCATCTAATTGCCACCAGACCACCATTTATGCCCTACACAAACAGGGTGAAGTGGGAACTCGACCACACTAACCCTGAGGAGCGAGTTTTCAATGACCACATTGGCGTATTTCTGGCCTCGTTCAAACCTAATATTTTTTCCAAGGCTTACGCGTTGGACTCTCGAAACAATTACTGAACTGTAAGTTCCTTGATGAAGCAATCTCCTGTTTGGATTACAAAGATGTGGTGAAATCATGGATGGAAAACCATACCTTGTTTATTTCACAACCAGGTAATATCTGCCCTACTTCATGGTTCAGGGAACCATTTTCACTACTCATAGCCATGTTTCGTCGGTTATATGGTGAGGCAAATTGCACATTTTCAAAGTAAAATGGGTTCTGGCAGCCCAACACATTATTCTTACAGGTGAGTCCTTCAATTGGGATCAAATATTATCTGTTATTTTGAAAGAGCAAATTGATAAATACCAGAAAACCCGGGAAAACAAAAAACCCCAATTTTACATGTCGGTTTATGTCATGGACGGTTTTTGTGCAACTTTATCATTTCCTGACCTAGGTTGGAATTGGCAGAAGGATTGTCCACCAGTCCATATTTACTACTCTGACATGTGGGGGGATAATTTTGTTCCTCGCATATATGACACCTGCGACCTTTTCTTAGGGTCCATGTATCATAAGATCTTCAAGGCCAATGCTGTGGCATTTTCAGTTCAACCAGGACATTAATTAGTCTACATGGAGATTGGTATGTCGAGGAATATTCCTCTTATTTTAGAATTTGGGGAATCAACATCATCCATTTATTGCCCATAATTGTTCCAGACAAGATGGTCTTACAGGAATTTGCCTTTCAAACCGTCATTAATGGAGCCCATCCAAAATTGGCCAAGCGCAAGAGGAAGACTTGGCCTAAGTTCCCTCTGTATATAGATTCTTTGGTTATACAGAATTCTATCCATGCAACTGTGCTGGGTAAGGATATTACAACTATGAAGCTAGGAAAACCTGTCAAAAGGATGCATGATCTTAAGGCTTTCC
This sequence comes from Pseudotsuga menziesii, assembly GCA_001517045.1. NCBI lineage: Eukaryota > Viridiplantae > Streptophyta > Pinopsida > Pinales > Pinaceae > Pseudotsuga > Pseudotsuga menziesii. The sequence continues at coordinate 71,883 of LPNX010749928.1, read as the reverse complement.
TCGCTAGCGTTTTCTCTCAAGAAAGGCTAAGTTCAATTATACACATGAAAATATGCCAGATGATTCCATGTACAGGGCATTTGTTGATTTTCGAGAAGCACTGGAAAACATCACTATTCCAGAGGTAAAGTGCCATGTTTTCAAATATCAGAAAGAAATCAAGGGGTCTACCCTTCATCTTAGAAATTTGAAATTTGAAGAAGAGGAAAAGGTTGTAAGGGAAAACATGGAAAGAGAAGCAAGATGGCAAGCAGCAACATCTTTTGCTTCGACATCTCAGTCCGAAGACAAAGGCAAAGCTTTCATAGAAACCCTTGGGAGTGCTCACTCTTCCCAAGAGATGGAAGCTCTTCAAAGAGGGGAAGAATTAAAACAATGTCTAGCCAAGCTCAGTGCTCAGCTTCAGACACATGTCCAAGAGGCTAAACCTCAACCAAAGAAGAAGAAAACTCAGCTTGTTTCTCAGCAACCACAAGTTCATGAAGCATCAATGGCTCAAACAGAGCAAATACCTCAGCATGTATTCAGGGATCAATAGCGATTGCAGATAGCTGCACTTACCCTTCAAGAGAATGTGCCTTGTCAAGTTCCTGTGATTTGACAGGTTGAGCCTCAACTCGAGCGTGAAATTGAGATCCATCAAATTGATAGTGATATAGAGGAGGAGACAAGAAACCCCACTTGACCTGTGAATATCTATACCTCCAGTACATCTTATGTCCCTGATTCACAATTTTCAGGAGATCTTTTTTCATGCTTTATTCCCTCGGTCCTCTTTTTCCCACATGGATTTAAAGCCTATTCTTGAGGACACTTCTAGAGATCCATTAATATCAGCAGAATTTCCTAGGTGATACTCCCCCTCTTTCCCCACATGTTTCATCAATTCCCCATACATCTCAGACTCCCACCACATCTTCTCGTATTCCTTTTTCCCACGTGGAAACCCCTTCCATCTCTACTATCCATTCTTCACAAATTGAAACCCCTATTCCCTGTTGTAATCACCCATATCACGTAAGGTTACCAATAATACACATATAGAAGCATATATTGGTCCACATGTTGATCTTGTAATCCCACATGTTGGGAATTTTCTTTTGTTGTAATACTTTGTAATATAATTTAAAGGGAAAGATTTCCCAAGTAGGGGAGAGGAATTTTTTGGAGACTACATGTTGAAGTATTTCATATAGGTGATTTATTATGTTGTTGATGATTAGTAAATGATCTCTGATACTAATTTGTTAATTAGTATTACCTCTTGGATGTATTGAATATTTCTGAGCTTCTGGATAAACCTTATCCAATATTTGGTTTGAGATTTATTTGAAGTTGGTTGTGGAGACCGATCTTAGCCTGCATATTTGTATGTTAAGAAAATAAACCCCTTTTACCTTTATATTTTTCAATCATCCAAACTTGGCTTCATGTCGTATATCGACCCGGTCAAGTGGGCAGTTGACCATGCAAGGCCTAAAGAACGGTTTTGCAATGACCAATACTGGAGAAGGACAACGAGATATATATCAAGAAAGCTCTGTAGTTTTGGAAACATTGTAATGTTTTGCAATTGAATAAAATAACACTATTACTTATGTTATGTTCTATGGTTATTTATTAAATTTGTTTCATCAATTTTGACTTATTCTTCTATATTTGTGGTATATTGATCATAGGTTGTTGATGTATTAAATGGGTTGATTTATGTACTAATTTTGCATTACAATTTTGACATATGAAATTTACATTGGAAAATTGTATTTATTTAATTTACATACTCTTTTACTTCAACTGATGAATGGTTATTGATTCCTAATACTAATTTGTTAATTAGTATGACTTCATAGGATAGTTTTGTATTCGTATAATACTTTAGATAAAGCATTGGAATTGTTATCGTTGAGTTTTATTTAAAGTTCATTTAAGGAAATAAGAGTTGATCTATGTTTTTTATATGTTGAGGAATTATTTCATTGTTATCAATTATATATCATAATTGTCCTAATTAAAAACTTTCATAGCCAGTGTCTCAGTTTCCTGAGACAGTTTTGTCTAGAACCCAATTATTTCAAAATTTCTTGGATCTTTCTTGAAACAAAAGCAGATCTCTTACATCAACAAGTGACCAAAGAAAAAGAGTACATCTATATAGAAACAATGAGAAGCTTCAACCACAATTTGGTTTTAAAGACTTTGAAGCAAGTAAGCTTTCCTCTTGTTTCCTACATTGGACATATGGATTGTCTTGCATTTGAGAGTATCTGGAAAAAAAAAAAAAAAAGAGAAAGGTGGAGAAATGTGAAGGCTTGAAAGAGATGTAACTCTTGATATTGCAGTGAATGTAAGCCCTTGTCTATCAATGTTTCCAATATCTATTGTTACATTTTGTAGGGTCATAGCTTGGGCTTTATGAATTGTTAAACCCCATGCCATACAAAGTGGTAGTTTCTTACGAGATCCTCTTGGTGTACCTTGTTGATTGATCATATTTGTGAGTTCAACTCTACTTTTGTTCGAATACGAGTGTGTTCCACGTAATGAAGACCCAAACCTCGCGACCCAATCACCTGTTTGTCATTAGGAATGTCTTGCAATTGGTTAACAAGCGCAAGTATTATAGGAGGTAGTGTATCTTCAAGATTAATTTTGACAAAAAAAGAGGCAATAGAATTACTCTAGTGACGCATAATTAGATTGTATATGTAGTACCGGAAGCGAGGATGTTGGCCAAATCTATTATCATGATAGTGAATGAGGTGAAGTGCATATTCATGCATATCAACTTCATGAATGCGTGGTTGTTTAAGCATTGTTGCACTATGGGGAACAAGGTTGGAAAAGCCATGGAAAGAATGCCTTTTGTGTTGTACTCATTGATAGGGGAAATGCTTATAGGGGGGCAATCAATGGAAGGTGGTAGTGGGATATTTGGTATGTGTAAAAACTGTCTAATTTCTTCAACCTTGGTTCTAGCATTAGTTTGTGTTGAAATAAACGAGGAGGATTCTAATTCATAGGGTTCAAATGAATTTGGTGGTTGAATTGTACAGGACAATCTTTGTTGATGAGATAATGTATCATTGCTATTAACATGCGGAATCAAAGGTGAAATGTCTGTTGAAATAAGAGGCAAAGAAGCTAATGCAATTTGGTTGACTTGTACATCCTTGTAGTATGGATCGTTTGCCATTTTGTATTGAAGGGAAACAAGAACACGTGTTCAACTAACAAACAATTCATATGGATTGTTTGTAGAGTTGCATTTGCGAACAACAAGGATGTCAAGTTATGATATTAAATGGGGTAGGTATGTGGCAATATTGGAAATGTCTTGGGGGAAGTAGATAGTATGGCCATAATATTTATATTGACCAGCATGAGCATGTGTGACTTGTAAGATTGGGTTATCACGACTAATGAGCATTTCTTCAACTTGTGTAAGTACTGCAAGGACAGGTGGTTGGATGCCTAAGTCCATATTGTTTTCCAATGAAAAGCAATGGCCTTTTCGTTCTAGATACAACGAGAACAAGTGTATGCACCATGGAACTTTTTCGTTACAATACCAGGGTAACATTCTTTGCAAATTGAGCAGATTCATATCAGCTAGTTGGTCCATTTTTATACGAAATCATTGATGTGCATCATCGAGGTGGGTGTTCGATGGATTTAGCATAGGGGATGGAAGTGAAGGTTAGTCAGAAGGTTGGGCAAGAGAAATTTAAGAAGACATATCCATAGGTGGACGAGCAACGCTGTAAAGAGGACATTGTTTCTTGTTGTTTTTATCTTTGTTCTGTGCATATACAACTCTTCTTCGTGCATTGGCTTGTTCATTATCACCAGTCGACATAATGCCTACAAGAAAACCGTAAACTTGTTAAAGACTTAGAAGCTTTGATTGCTGGCATCGACACATTTTCTATATGTATTAACTGCAAAGTATATGGGTATAAAGCATAAGATATAAAGCAAATGTTAACTGATTGCATATTGGGAACTAAGAATGTACCTTAAAATAATATTTATGGAGTAAGTATTTTTTTTCAAGTCCTAGCTTGATAATTGCAAGAAAGCATCAATATAGAAGAACAAAGTGTAGTATGAGAAAGGATAAATGAAAAAAAAAAACATTAAATGTAATTATTGTTCTGTATAGAAGAATGAAAACTTGTGGTAAGAAATAAGGGAACAACATTGTTTATTTTATAAATAAACACAATAGCAAATTAGTACTATATTCAAAAGTTACCATATAGGTTGCATCAACAATTTAGGTAACAAACATTAAGTGATACAATTGAATTATGAGACTGCAAAATAGAAGTGCTATAAGGGAGTTAAAAAAATACCTTGTTATGTTGAACTATGAAATAAGGACTTAAAATTGAGAATTGAAAGCATTCATTACAGACAATAAATAATGCTTAAGTATCAGGTTGAAAAAACCTATATATTTAAATGTACATCTGAAATTGTCGATCATGTGTTTTCAACCATGACAATTACAACTTTTAGGCGTGCAATTTCGCAGAAGGTCTCTATTCTAACTGAAAGAGTAAGAAGTAATTGTTTTGTTGCGAATCCTCTAGACTATTTCAACAAATGATGTTGCTTTAGTTGAGAGAAGACACAGGTCTTTTGTAGAAATGCCCATGAGTTGGTTTGCAACATCATCAAAAGTTGTGGATGTTATAGGATTGCGAGGAGAGATTGCAAACTGGAGAGTGAGCGTGAGCTTCGAGGGCATTTACATGCGAGGCTGGAGGCATGAGCCTCACCCTAAGCAAAGGATCTCTCTTGGAGCTGGACTGGTGCACCTGACAACTCTGGTTGGGCCATTGTTCGCTAGATCAGGCTGCTGAATTGAAGAGATTGGATTGCTGAAACCGAGGCTTTGTCCTCACTGTCCTCATGTTCTAAGTAGTTGGATCGGATCTCTGGTGGGGCAAATCGATGGTGACTGAGGTAGGCGGTGATTCACCGCCTGACTTTTGTTCGGATGCCTTTGATCGGTTAATCGCCAACCATAACAAAAGATCTGGCAAAGGAGACCCCCCGAAGTTCATTAAAAGAATTGAAGATGTGCAGGAGGTTGCCCTCCCCCCAGAAGAAACGATTTGGGTTGCCCTTTCCCTGGCAGATCGAGCACTGATTGTCCAATTCACAGGGCTCTGGCTCTCGCCAAAAACAACTGATAGCTGGGTCCAAAAGAAACTGGCGACCCTAATCTCCAAAAATGTTGCTTCCTACTCCATCGGAAGGGGATACTTTCTGTTCGACTTCAAATCCAAAGAAGACAAAGACTTAATTTTCAAGAATGGGCCCTATTTCATGGGGCCGCAAGGTCTCTATCTTAACGGGTGGACCCCGTACTTTGATCCCGAAGTCGACACCCCCAAAGTTGTGCCAGTCTAGGTCAAACTTCCCAATCTCCCTATGCATTGCTGGAACCCCAAATCCCTACATGCTATAGGGAATGCCCTGGGGAAATACATTGACATGGATAGCCCAAAGGACCAATACGCTTGTGCCCGCATCTGCGTTGAGGTCGATCTCGAAGCTGGACTGCCAGAAGCTATAAATTTAACTATGGGGATTTGGTCCCGTTTCCAAAAGCTGGACTATGAACAACTCCCCTTCAAATGCAGAGGTTGCCATGAATACGGGCACTTCATTCGAAATTTCCCTAAAAAAACCGAGAGCCAACAAGACAAGGTGGAAGGATGGCATAGGGTGAATAGATCTAAATCCAAAAATCAAGCCGAAGTGGCCCCAAAGAAGGGTGAGGGGAATAAAGAAGCAAGAGTTAGCCCACTAGAAAGAACTCAAGAGCCCTCAAAGACTATAGAAACTAATGAAGTAAGGGATGACTCCAATGAAGTAGAAGAGAGATCTAGTAATGAAGATAGTAAGGACTCTGAAGCAGTCCTCTCAGATCAAGCGAAAGAGAATGATGAAGGCAGAGCAAGGAAAAAAGAAGGAGAAAGTTTGGGGAAATCTGAGGAAGAACTTGAATCGAAAGAAGAAGAAGAGGAGGAAGGGGAAATAGAACTGACTACTCCAAGAATGACTAAAACCAAAGGAAGGAAATCCAAGAAAGAAGTAAGGGAACAAGCCACATACAAGGATAAGTTGCAAGGCTCCAAGTTAACCTTGGAAAAGTTGCTGAAAAATACAAGAAACACCCGCCAGCATGGGCATGCCCTGAAAGGGATGCCTACGGCTTCCAAAAGTAAGTAATGAAGGTACTATCCTGGAACTGCAGAGGGCTCGGAAGCAAAATCAAGAAAGAATCTATGTTAGATCTAATCTCTCTACACCAACCGAACATCTTTCTGATCCAGGAAACCAAGATGGAGGAAGCTGCATCCCTCCAAGTCAGTAAATTTTTTTGGAAAAATAAGGGCATAGCTGCTTTAAGCTCTAGGGGAGCCTCCGGGGGCATTGGAACACTTTGGGATGACAAGAAATTTGAGGCTGTGGACATCAAGAACAACTGTCATTGGATCCTCACCCTGCTAAGGCAAAAAGACACTAATACTCTAGTAAGAATTTTCAACATTTATGCACCTAATTCTTATGTCGAAAAAATAAATTGTTGGAACCTCCTTCGTGAGGAAAGGAGTAACCAGCAAGGAAATGTTATTCTGGTCAGGGACCTGAATGTCATCCTCAACCAAGATGAAAAAAGAGGGGGCTCTCTGATCAGAGATCCCATTAGAGAAATTATGGATGAGACCATCTTGGCCTGGGATCTCATGTACATTAAGCCAACTACAGGGAAATATACATGGACTAATAGGAGGATCGGTCTTGGGCATATTGCTGCTAGACTTGATTGATTCCTGGTCCAGGACACTTTTCTCCTGCTGTGCTTGACTTTGACGTCTAAAATCTTACCATTTGGAGGATCGGATCACAAGGCTATTCTCCTTGAGATGGTGAATGATAAGAATTTGGGCCCTATCCCGTTCATATTTAACCCCATGTGGGCCAACCATGCTGATTTTTTAAAGATCGTTGCCGACTCTTGGGCTCCTCTGGTTACAAGGTCTCCCTTCTTCGTTTGGGAGGAGAAATTGAGACGACTCAAGAAAATATTGAAGAACTGGGCTAAGTCAATTCCTTCCCCAAATTGCATCAAATCCCAAGCTGCCCTCGCACTGGAGACCCACCAGGCCGGCATGGAGGACAAAATTGTGACCCACGATGACATCCAAAAGGAGACTAAGCTGCAAATGGACCTTCACGCTGCCTGTAGACAAGAATCCGAATAGTGGAGACAAAAATCAAGATGCAAATGGCTGAACGATGGTGACGGGAATAACGACTTCTTCCACAAGCAGGCCGAGGCTAGGAAAAACCATAATTGTGTGCTTGAGATCCAGGCCAATGACAGGGTAATCAACAATTTCGAAGATATCAAATCTGAAGCAGCAAGGTACGTCAGCGTCTTGTTCACCGCCCAAACCATCTCTAATGACGTCGAGCTTTTGAATCTGGTTCCCAGGACTATAAAGAATAAAGACAACGATAAACTAAAAAAAATCATCACGCTGGAAGAAATTAAGGAAGCGGTCGATAATATGGAGGAGGATAGAGCCCCTGGCCCATATGGGTATAACGCCAATTTCATTATAATCCGTTGGGATATCATAAAAATGATTTACTAAAAATGGTCAGTAAATCTCAGAGGTGTGGGAAAATTGAAGGCAGTACGAATTCTGCCTTTCTGGCTCTCATCCCCAAAAAGAAAGAAGCTAATTCTTTTGACAGGTTCCGTCCAATATCCCTGTGTAACATTGGATATAAAATTATTACTAAGATCATGGCCTCTAGATTAAAACATATTTTGCCTAATATTATTCCGGAGAATCAAGGCGGTTTCGTTAAAGGAAGGAAGATTTGGGATAATATCATATTAGTGCAAGAGGATATCCACTCTAGCCTGAAGAACGGAGACAAAGGAATGGTGGTGAAACTTGATCTAGCAAACGCTTTCGACAGAGTCAGCCATCCATTTCTCTTTCAAGTAATGCTCAGGTTTGGATTCGATCCTGAATTTGTAAATTGGGTCAAGGCCTATATCAGCAAGCCTTGGATAGCCCCACTCTTCAATGGAAGAGCTTCCCCCTTCTTTCAAGCTTCGAGAGGCCTGAGGCAAGGATGCCCACTCTCCCCTCTGCTTTACGCCATCCAGTCTTTGGTTCTTAGTTTTCAGCTAGAATATGCCAGGAAAGACCAGGAGCTCCCAGGCATAAGGATGGCCAGAGGGACTAAAGATATCAACCACGTGCAATTTGTAGATGATACCATCTTGATTGGAGTAGCCAGTCAGATCATAGCCCGTCGATTCAAAAACGAAATGAACCGTTACTACCTTGCCTCAGGAAGCAAAATCAACTTAAGGAAGAGTCAGATCTTTGGATGGAATATAAATCCTAGGGAAATGCCAGATATCTCCCGGATTCTTAATATGGATGGAGTTGTTAGCTGGGATTCCTTCAAGTATCTAGGGGTCCTTATTTTCAAACTCAAACCTAAGAGCTCAGTCTGGAATCTTATTGTGGAAAAAATCAAAAAGAAAATCACGGGATGGGGGACAGCCTGGTTAAATTTGGCTGGGAAGGTAGTGTTAATTAAAGTTGTCCTGAACAGCTACCTGCTTTACCAGTGCTCCCTCCTTCTTGCTCTTGTCAAAATTATAAACCAAATTGAAGGCTCGGTGAGATATTTTCTTTGGCAAGGTGGAAACAATGGAGGGGGCAAAAAGTTTACATTGGTCAGTTGGAAAACTATCAAGTTGCCTAGGCCAGAGGGAGGTCTTCAAATCAGATATCTAGGAACTCAAAACCTGGCCATAGGATCCAAGTTGCTCTGGAACATGCTCGATCCAAAACCTTCCTGGTGTAGTCATGTTCTAAAAAGTAAATACTTCCTAGGAGCAAGGCTTAGATGTCTGGAGGGGGAGCATGTGAGAAAAAATGGATCTCCTATATTCAATCTCTATAAAAAAACATTGCCTCAGTTCATTGATAAGCTGTACTGGATACCGGGCAACGTGAAATTAATTAATTTCTGGCAGGACACGATTCTTGGGAAGTCTCCCCCACGCCTCCCATGATTGCAGCCATGGATGGACGCGATGGGTTATAAAACCATTTGGAGTATCATCGATTAGGAATTGGAACCTCCAAATCGATGGGTTGGATGGGCTTTACCGAACTGTCCAGCTGAGTCAGAATCTGAAAAACTCTTGTTGATCAACCATTTGGCTAGGATTGCTCCGGTAACTAAATCCACGAAGGACAGGCGCGGCTGGGGAAGGAGAACTGGCAGCTACACGACGTCTGAAGGATATCAAAATTTTGCAGTAAGTTACAATGTGCCTGTCAATCCTGAAATCTGCAATAAATTGTGGAATAGCAAAACGTTACCGAAAATAGAGATGTTTAGCTGGACGTTAATGCATCAAAGAGTGCTAACTGGTGAGAACTTGGAGGAAAGGGGGATAACTAATCCATTCTGCTGCCCTCTCTGTGCTGAAGCTTCATAAAATACCAACCATCTTTTTTTAAAGTGCCCGTGTGCCATCTCATTCTGGAAGGAAGTAATGAAGTGTGGTGGTGACTAGTTTCATTGGCCTGGAAAAATTCAGGACTGTTTTCTCAATTGGGAAAAAATGTATCAGGGAGAGTTGGCTCAGAAAAAAGGACTAAGAGCATGTTGGCTGAAACTCCCTAAACTAATTTGCTGGTGCATTTTGATAGAAAGAAACCATAGAGTCTTTCAGAACAAGAGCCAACCAGCGTGGAAGACTGCTGCTAAAATAGATGCTTTACTCGGTGAGGTGGTAAGTATCTCTAAGGTACCAAATAATAAAGATGACTTGACAGACAAAGAAAAAAACTGGATGCATAGTCTTAATATACATGTTGTAAATAGTTTTGCTCTTAAAAAATTAGAGGAATGGGATGTAAGGCTGGACAAGTCTCAGTTTGAGAACTAGATAAGAGAATGGACGATTTTTAAATTGTTTTTTGATGGAGCCTCAAAAGGGAATCCGGGAAGAGCGGGAGGAGGAGGAGTTGTCATTAATCCCGGCGGGAAAGTTGAGATTGAATACTACTGGAATATCAGATATGACTCCAATAATATGGCCGCGGCTCATGGGCTCTGGCAAGGTCTCAAGTAGTTGCAGAAGAAAGGAGTGGATGAGGTAATGGTTTTTGGAGATTCCAGGTTAATTATTCAAGCATTGAATGGGGGAAGAAGGGGTAAAAATGAGTGAATTGAAAGGATGATCAATAGAATGAGGTCCATGGGAAAAATGTTCAAGAAGATTGAATTTTTTCATATTCTTAGGGAGCTAAATGTGTTGGCAGATATTGCAGCTAATAAATCTATAGTTGTAGGTCTCAATGATCTTATTGTAAACTCGATTGTAAGCACGAATATTCCTCCTTAGCTTTGTAGGTTTAACGCCTGAAGGAAGGAGAGATTATTGGTAGATGGTTGTAACTCGTCTCTGGTTCAGCGATTTCTCTGCTGAGTTCTTTATAATAACATAACCGTTTTTGTTATTATAAAAAAAAACATCATCAAAACTTGTGACACCATGAAGGTATCCAATGACATCTTCCAAGTCAACCTTTAGTATGTATCGGTAGTCACATTCAAGAAACTCCCCATCACATTTACCACAATGCCGAATGTCTCCAACTTTGTGGGCAATCTTTTTCATGCATTGTATACCATCAACAAAAAGAGGGCATGCAAGGAAATGAATGTCATCCATGTTAACATTTGTGATGGTTTATACAAGAGAGTACCAAACAGGTTTTTCAGATGGTTGAAGAGATTGTAGCTCATTGACGATAATGATTTTACGAGGAGCAAAATGAGAGGCATTGAATTTTTCAGCTCAAAGATGGTGATATTGAACGAAATCCATTGTCATGAAACCATTTCTGGAGAACTGAAGTTTCTTCAATATTTGGGTTTATAAAAATAGTAGTGTTGGAAATAGTTCCAATAGTTTTTCCATTAAAATCTGTAACACGATCACCTTTGATTGCTACAGTTGGAGGAGTAGGTAAACTACAAAGATTGGCAAGCTGGGCTCCTTCAATTTGGAAATGCTCTCACCAAAGTGTTATGTCAATACTATAGCCTCACATGTCACGGAGTCCAATGCTGCACCTAACAGTTTCAACACCATCTTGTTTTCGTATCGTGGATGTAGGTGAAACTGAAATGACAAGTCCAACAAGGTCAACCATGGAATTGACAGGTATAGTTTGAATCTCCTAAATAGTTTTAAAGTTAAATAAGTATAAAGGTATTAAGGGGTATAAAGGTATTAAGGGGTATTCATCTAAGCATGGTTGGATGGTTGAGGAGGAACCTAAGAAAATCTCATTATGGCTTTTTAAATGGTTGAAAATTGGATTGGATGTTTTCACTATTCCATTTGATACTAAGTACATTATTCTTGTTTGTATTTGGTCATACAAAGAGAGTGCCAATTCATTGAATGCAGATATATGTATTTCATCATGTGAAGCATTAACAAGGTCAAATCCAAACACTTTTCCAGACCCTCGTTGGTTTCCATATTCATGTATGTTTGCCTTGGCAGTAACTCGGCCTTGAATGTTCCAAACTTTGCTAGAAGAGGACAGTGATGTGAATGGGATAGTCGATGCAGGCAAGATAGGGTTTTCATTTATTGAACTAGGGTTCACTACAATAGAGAAACTACTCGGTGAGGGATAAGCTACAGGTAAGTGGTAAGGTGTAGGATCTCCAATAACTATTGCATCCACTGTGACAACTTCAAGTGCAAGCAATGCAATAGTCTTGTGAGAAGAAGTATGTTAGAGTTCAATGGGAGAGAAAAACATTGGATGTATGAACAATTTGCAATTGATTAAGTGGGAAAAAAAGAACGAGGAAATTAAACGTATGTTACATTATGTACAATGGTGCATGTACAATGGGTAACTTTGATTATAGTTCCTTCTTTTAGTTGTCAATTTTCTACAAGACTACTATATATAATTGGAAGCAATAACTCATGCTTGTGAAGGCTGTCTAAGATAGAAATTTGGAACCAAATAGATGATGAGTTGAGTGAGTTCACTTGGTTTAATGAGGTGACCTGTACCAGCGGTAAAAGGCCGACAACACCATGTAGCAAAAGTGAAATAGAATCTTCAGTTAGCATAGTCTCCATAACGTGATGGTTATTTTTCCTGTGGAATGAAACAGGGCATGAACAACATTTTTTTTTGCAATGTAACATATTCATGTGACCTAACTACAATGCATATATAAAAAAAATATTCGCATGGACATATGCCATGAGTCCAGTTATTGTTATTCATTATCTGTTATAAATATTAAATGTGGAATGTGACAAACATAGAACCACACCTTATGGTTTTTTGAGCTTACAAAAGATATTTTATACGTCATAAAATAGTTGGAAGAATAGCGCAGGCCTTCTGGGTCAGGGTTTTAATCTATTTTCTCTGTGTTTTCTTGAGTGAAAGTTGGAAAACAAAAAGAAAACCAAAAGCTGAGATTAAAGTGTGCAACTGAAACTTCGGAAATAGAAACTTTGGGAAAGTTTGGATTTGGCGTTTTTGGCTTCCACATTCCACACAGTCGAAAGCAGAAGTTGGAAAGAAATTTATTTGAACTAAAAACGTATCAAAGTTTCGCATTCTACATTTTGTACTTCGGAAAGCGGAAGGAAAAAATATTGCAAAGAAAAACATCAAAGCTCTGATTTCCGCATTTCGCACTGCGGAAACCGGAAGTCGGAAAAATGAGAAAAAAAGGCGACAAAGACTATTTCGGCTTCCGCATCCTACACAGCGGAAAGCGAAAGTTGAAAAGCACGAAAAGTTAATTGCGAACATAACTTCCGATTTTCGCATTCCGCACACAGTGGAAAGCAGAAGTTGGAAATAAATTTATTTGAACTAAAAACGTATCGAAGTTCCGCATTCCGTACTTTGGAAAGTGGAAGAGCTGAAAATTGATAAGAAAAACATCAAAGCTCTTCTTTTCGCATTTCGCATTGCGGAAACCGGAAGTCGAAAAAATGAAAAAGTTAAACAAAGCGACAAAGGCTTTTTCGGCTTTCGCATTCCGCATGGCAGAAAGCGGAAGTCGAAAAGCACGAAAAAGTTAATTGGGAACATTTAACTTCCGATTTCCGCATTCCGCACATCGGAAAGTGGAAGTCAGCAAGAAATAAATGAAAATTCTGGAATCTGCATAGGCAGAAGGCGAAAATCGGGAATAGATTTCCCTGATGAGTTGAAAAAAACAGCTTCCCGCATTCTGCAGTACGGAAAGCGGAATGCGAAAGTGCTACCCAAGCTCTACTTACATAAAGACTCTTGATTATAATTTCTTACTCCAATTTTTATAGTTTATTTTAAAGACTCATTTAACTTGTTTTTTTAGTTGAATCAAGTTTGTTTTCTTAAAAAAAAATATTATGCAAAAAATTGAATAATATAAAAATCATAATTTTAAATTTCAAAAGTTTTATATTGTTGAAGATTTAAATCCACCAAATTTTCCTAATTGTAAATTTCAAAAGTTTTATATTGTTGAAAATTTAAATTTGTCAAATTATCGTGGTGCACCTCTTGAAGAAAAACATCAAAGCTTTGATTTGCGCATCCCACAGTGGGGGAACCGGAAGTCAAAAAAATGAGAAAAATAAATAAAAAGCGACAAAGAATTTTTCAGCTTTCACATTCCGCACAATGGAAAGAGGAAGTCGAAAAGCACAAAAAGTTAATTGCAAACATGTAACTTTTGATTTCTGCATTCGCATAGCGGAAAGCGAAAGTCGACAAGAAAGAAATGAAAATTTAGGACTCTGCATAGGCGAAAGGCGGAAGCTGAGAATATATTTCCCCCATGAGTTGAAAAAATCGGATCCCCGCTTTTCACACTGCGGAAAGCAGAATGCGGAAGGCGGAAGCGGTACCCAAGCTCTACTTACATAAAGACTTCTTATTATACTTTCTTATTATTGTTTTTATAATTCATTTTAAAGAAACTTGTTTGTTTATTTGAATCAACTTTGTTTTCTTTATATATATAATGCAAAAAAAAATGAATAATATAAAAAATACATAATTGTAAATTTCAAAAGTTTTATATTGTTGAAGATTTAAATCCACCAATTTTTTCTAAATGTAAATTTCAAAAGTTTTATATTGTTGAAAATTTAAATTCGTCAAATTATCATGGACAAAGTTTCTTATATTTGAACTAAAAATGTATCTAAGTTTCACATTCCGCATTCTGTACTTTGGAAAGCAGAAAGCAAAAGAAAATAAATTTGCGAAGAAAAACACGAAAGTTCCTATTTCTGCATTCCACAATGCAGAAATCGGAAGTTGAAAAAATGAGAAAAATAAAAAACGGGACAAAAACTTCTCCGGCTTCTGCATTCAACGCGGTGAAAAGCTAATTGCGAACATGTGAGTTCTGATTTTCGCATTCTGCACAGCGGAAACCGGAAGTCGGCAAAAAAAATTTATTGACGAAAAATGAAAATTCTGGAATCTGCATAGGTGGAAGTCGAGAATAGATTTCCTCGATGAGCTAAAAAAAATCGATCGTTGCATTCCGCATTGCGGAAGGTGGAAGCACCTACTGTTAGAGTGGCTTTCCAACTTTAGGCTGAGTTCCTTACCTAAAACAAGTGGATCATAAAAATTGATACCTATCATTTTATTGACATAGCATGAGTATTACACCATTATGAAGCCACATAACCAATACAAGTCACATTCCTTTTGCAACAAAGCAGGAGTCACAATCAATTAAAACAGAGCAAGGGTGTTTCACTATCTCATAAGCAACATTTTCATTTAGCCTAAAAATTGATACCTATCAGTTTATTGACACAGCATGAGTATTACACCATTATGAACCCACATAACCAATACAAGTCACAACCCTTTTGCAACAGAGCAGGAGTGACAGTAAATTAAAATAGAGCAAGGGTGTTTCACCACCTCATAAGCAACATTTTCATTTAGCCTAAAAAATGATACCTCTCATTTTATTGACATAGCATGAGTATTACAACATTATGAAGCCAGATAACCAATACAAGTCATAGTCCTTTTGCAACAGAGCAAGAGTCATAGTCAATTAAAACAGAGCAAGGGTGTTTCACCATCTCATAAGCAACATCTTCATTTAGCCTAAAAATTGATACTTATCATTTTATTGACATAGCATGGGTATTACAACATTATGAAGCCACATAACCAAAACCATTCACTGTCCTTTTGGAACAGAGCAGGAGTCACGGTCAATTAAAACAGAGAAAGGGTGTTTCACCATCTCATAAGCAACATCTTCATTTAGCCTAAAAATTGATACCTATCATTTTATTAACATTTAAAACACCTCTTTAGACATATGCATATATACCATGAGTTAAATAGATTTACGAAAATTTAAAGACAGTCACAGAACCTGTTTGTAAAGTCAAATACGAGGCAAAAAAAATTCTACCACAATGAATATTCAAAACATTTAAGCAAAATGAAGTAATACCTGCAAATTTAACAAGGTGCGAAAACCTCTCGTGGAAACTCTCTAGTGTAAACGAAGCGCAACAAAATCAATACAAGCAAAGCAAAGGCAAACAATAACAAAATAGTGGTTACTTGAAGGCTTGTTTATATGTGCAAAGCAAAGGCGGTGCAACAACAAATGTCGTAAATCGAGTATTTGTAACAAGATCTTGCATATCGTCATAAGGTGTGCCAAAATGAAGATATAGGTCCATGTCTGAATCAAATGACAAGATTTCTTGCAATAATGGAGCAACAATGCATTGATAAAGCATTAATGTGGATGAAGGGACATGGGCAAAGCATATTCAATCGATTGAAGCAGTATTGAAACAAAAGCATGACCAAATTGATCCCACAAACTGTGAGCCTAAAACCACAAAAGCCCTCAAAAAAATCTTAGCCTAAACCCACAAAAATGCTGGACTAAAACTTTCGCAAAATCCTGGGCATAAAACCTTGGCAAGGGCTATGCTGAATTGAGAGAAATGAACTGTAGTGAAGGATAATGAAACCCTGTACAAAGAAATATGCCAGGACTGGTCGTTTAGGGCAATAGATAGAAGTCTAGTGAAAACACACAAGCCACCTATCAGAAAAACACGCTAAACACCTAGTGGGAAGAAGGATCTGCAACTTGCAATCAATCCATCAAGTCCATGAATCCATTTAGGCGCAGCACCGACCTTAAAACAGAGGACACCTGCGGTCTACAAGATAGAAGTTCCAGAATCGAGATTGCAGAATTAGGGACCCAACTGAAGTGCAGTAAAAAAAAAATTTGATTTGCATACGTGCATGAAAAAAAATATAAGGACAATCAATCCGTCATGTGTAGTAGCAGCTGTAACAGGTGGCCATTTGGTCAGCATGGAAATGATTTCCGCTAAGTGGACATGTTTGAGAAAGAAACCGACCTCATAGGCAAAAAATTAACCAGCAGAAACGGCATAAAGGCCCTTCTTTTCGACATATTGACTGCTGGAATTGATACATCCACAACTACTACAGAATGTGCAATGGTGGAAGAATCCTGTTGTGATCAAGAAACTACAGGAGGAGATGGAGTCGGTTGTCAAAAAACGTGGCCATGTAAAGTCGTCTATCACCCGTTGAACACGCGAGATGCGAGACACAACACCTGTCCAGTCCCCATTCGCTAAACTAACGTGACACGTGTCAAAATTTTAGTGGCCAGGGAGATGAAGAATCTTTTGAGACTGCGTCTCCATTTTGAAACGCCTTCGACGTAAATATTTTCTTTACCACAAACTGTGTTTAGGTTTTCCTGAAAGTTTATGGTCATTTATAAATGCAACACCCTAAACCAAGTTGACTTGGCTCACTAATAACCATGGTGTCTGCTAGACTTAGCACATGGAATAAGCCATAGTAGTATAATTTGAGTATGAATATGGATATAAATACTCCAAAAAATATTTAACTAAAAAATTCAATACAATAAAATAAAGTAGACTTCTTATATATAATAACTTTAATTAAATATACACCAATATAATATAAATAAACTTACATCTATATTACAAAGTTAAACATATATAATATTTTTAAAATAATAATAAATATCAATCATTAAATATTGAATATAAAAAACCATTAATTTCTTTTTAAACATTATTTACAACCTAAATTACTAGTAAGAAAACAAAATGTAATGCTACTAGTGTGAGAGAGAAGACTCTTAGTTATTAGTAATTATGTCGATAGACGTTTTTCTCCTGAGTCGGGTTTTGAAAAATATTGTATGTCGTTTCGTCGTCCCTCTAACCAATCAATTTCCTATGTGTTTCCTCCTAGTTGTCCATTGGGTTTTTGGATCTACCCTCTGGTCTATGTTTTGTACTTGCCCTCTTGATAGGCTCTTGTCCTCATCTTGTAGATGAATTCCTTTTTGAACACGCCATAGGGGAAGACGAGTTTTCGAACACCCAATTGTCATCTCTTGTGTATTCAATTCATCCTCATCTTATATTCAAGGTAGGCAAAGCATTTCTGAACACGCCATAGGGGGAGATAAGGGTTTTTTGAACACCCAGTTGACATCTTCTACATACGTGCATTGGGATAAGCAACAACAATAACTGGCATACCATCGACTACAAAGCCTCATCTTCGCACATCTATTCTGTAATAAATTTTGCTTAATGGACACTCTTCACCACAAAACGGAAGTGACATTTTTTACTGAAGGTATTGATGGAGGTCGTTGGACATCTTGTCAATCCAGTGACCTTCTCTCATTATATACTGTTTGGACAGAGTTGCTAAGACATCGATGTTTTTATCAATAATTTCATTTGCAGATCAATTCAGCTTTCATCAACTACTTTCCTCGAAGACACATGTATTCCTCTTTCATTTCATTCCTTTGTTTTTCTATTCCTGATTTTAGTAGATTCATACCCGTAGAAAGGAAACTAGTATTTAAATCCTTATAATGGCGCAGCAGAATTATTCGAAGGTAGTGTCTGCTTGGATAACTGAGTTTGCAAGCGTGTTTGAACATGCATAAGTTATGTAACTTCGATAGAAGTGTCTACGCACAACTTAAGCACAAATAAGCTTTGATACTAATGATCCGTATCGCCTAGGTGCACAACAGGGACAACAGTTCGACCGAATAAATTGAGTACTGTTATGGTGGAAGCATAATAATTATAAGCAAAGCAGGAAATACACTACACACATACAAACAATATGCAAGAATTCGAACCAAACTATGTTACTTAATTATTGCTGCACTATTGCCTCATTATTGCTTGTATATTACAATAATGTAGATGCTTAAATAGAGTGTTGAGAATGCTTGGATTGTTTTCCCGTTACGTTCAGTTACAAAAGAAGTTGGAATGGTTACATAAGTTCAACCGTTACAGACTACTAGAAGACAAAGAGACAATTTGTCGTAGTTCGACGGTCGTTGGTGTCAACGATGCATGTCGAAGTGCTGAACTTGCCGAAGTGTTGAGTCGGTCTTGTCGAGTTCCGAATCTATCAGGGTCGATGTTAAACCTGTTAAGGTGCTGAATCTGTCAGAGGATGTTGGTATCCGACAACAATGCCAACAACTAGGTGGATCATCGCCAGCCACCAGGTGAACTAGAGAGAAACTCACGATGATTCTATCGAGGCCGACAATGAGCATTAAGATGCTCCTCCCATCATTTGTCATAACAACTCGCAAGACATTCCATTAACCCTGTCGATTGGCGAAATCCATTACTCGTTTCAATAGTAATTCCCCATGCTCGAAACTTATTTCCCATTCCTCTACCATACTTCCATCGAATTAGATTCTCCGCTATCCGTCTACCACCTCTCTGAGCTTTAACTGCAACAAAACCTTCGTGAATCGTCCATCCATCGACACCTAAGACCAAGGCTCCCCCACATGCTGGGCCCAATTCCCACCTGTCATCGTGCCACACAATGATCACTCACATAAGAGGAATATTTAATGATGATTTATCATCGAGGTGAAAGCATTATTAAAAAATAAATTTCATAACATTAATATAAAATATTTTTAAATGACTTCGAACAAATTGGAAATTATTATTTATCTTCCCATTTATCAATAAAAAATATTTTTAAATGACTTGAACAAATTGGGAATTATTATTATTTGTCTAGCTATTTCGTTTTGATTTTTTATAAATGCAAAATTCATATATAGAATAATGAGAACACAACATGTGCTTTACACCTAAGAAAATTGCTGCTTCAAAGAATTTTGCGAATATTTCATAACGAAAATGCAACCGCAATGAGTGATGTCTCAATTCCCCGCGACCACTAAACCTATCTTTAAAAACAATATTAATGGAATTTGTGTTCGAAAAATAATTATCTCCGAGACATGTTCGAGAAGAGATAAAGCTTGTGAGATGCATAACCTCTGAAAGCTCCACAAGGTAGCTCGCAGATGGCGATGGTAACTGGGCATAGAGCAGGACCGTTGCAGTTCGCTCCGTTCTCTGTAAGCATTATCATTCAGTTGTAAACGCTGACCAAACTGTTGGTTTTCCTCCGTTCTAACGCGTTAAATTGTACGCCGTCTCCTCTTATTTAGTCCTTGGCATATACTCACAGAGTACTAGCAACTACACTCCCTTTCTACCTCAAAGGAAACCGAATTAAGAAATGGCACACAAGATTTCATGGAATAGAAGCTGCCCATATTCATAAGTCGAGTTTTTACATTTTCGGTAATGGTTCTGACAGGGGTTCTCTGTTTTGGCAGAGCAATGGAATGCGAGAGAAGTTTCAGAGTTGCAGGGTATCAAGGATTTCAGTAAAGGCTATGGTATACTCTGAAAATAATGACACCCTCATTCAATTTTGCTTAAAAAAAGGGTATTGACGTGTTGAATTGTAATTGAAATTTCAGAATGACGGCCAAATTCCTGGAGAAGGTGCAAATGGTGGCAAGAGGATTTGGAGGCGCAGAAGACTGGTAGGTCTCATGAAGTTAATCTTTCTGACTTAATTGCCATCTAATAAAATAGCGCTTTAAAGTAAGAAACCACAAAGTTTCCAGAATTTTATGTGACTGGATTCACAAATGTGTGACAGAGATGGTTTATAAGACAATACCATCTCAATATGACATGAACAACTTGGTTCATATACTAAATATCCGAGGTAAAAAGGAATATCCAATGTGAAAAGCATAATAAGTTAAAATTAATAAACGATGATATATAATAATTGAATAATGAATAGATGATATGTTGGATTCCTAATCTTATGGGATTATGGTATATTGTAAATAGTAAGACTATTTAAATTGTATTTTTAGTTTTCTAATAATAAACTGAAACGAAGAGTCATTGAGAAGTCCAGAGGATCTATTGGAAGATGAAATCGAAAGGTCATTTGTCATGTATTAATTTGACATTATGAAAATTCCAGAGGATCTCTTGGAAGATGAAATCCAAAGGTCACTTTTCATATATTAATATGACATTCATATTATAGAAAAATCAATTCAGCTTGGAGTTTCCCAGGCCTGTCATGATAGCATGATGACAATGCCATGGGATGGTATACTTATACGCATTGATTGATCACCATGGATGATATGTCATGTCTCTTCATTAGGATGTGACACTTCATTAATTATTCTTATTCTTATTATTCATTAATTGATGTCTATTAATTTATATTTATGTCCAATACAATCAATGGCTGTTTCAGTGTCAGGCCCTTGTTGGCTGCCTTTGGCTTGTTGTTGTTATCTATGTCATGTAATGCAAGCTTATCTTACTGCAGAGACATATCCCCATGTTGGGATATCTTTCTACATTAATATTTCCCTTCTATAACAATCGACATGCTGAAATTACAAATCTGACTGGGGGCTATTCTAGGAAGGGAAATTATTCCTCTGCAACTGCCTTAAGCATGTTTTTTTCCGAAGAAAAAAAACAGATATTTTATTAATCGCAAATCTGAGTACGTCATCTGCAAAACTGTATGTGGACATACATTTTCTATAGAGAGAGTATATGTTTCTGTTGTTTCTCTCGTCAACAAAAAACAGCAATAAGCAAAAACCGAGCATTCTGATGCTTGAAATTCTGTCAAAAAGATTCTGTGTTCCTGCATAAGCAAAGCATGACCCAAGTCCAGAAGAGGAATCTCAAAAGACTGTACAACATATCTGAAAGAAAAATGATCCCAAAGAGATGATAATAGTGCCAAGATCTGGAGAAAGAAAGGATTAATCTTGATGCAAGTCTATGAAAGGCCTATGATAGAATTCATAAACTTCTTCTGCATTTGTCTCTAGGATCTTCTAGGTACCCTGTTCCATCATAAGGCCCTTTTTTGAGAGGTTGTCAGCTTCAGAGTTCTTTTCCCTGTAGACATGTCAGCAAATTATGGAGTCAAAATTTGCCATGAGCCTGCAGACTTCTTCAAAGATTGGAGAAAGAATAATAGCTCTGCAAAATTGGATTCTATTCACCCAATTAATTACCACTATTGAGTCACCAAAGATTTGCGACTTTCTACAATTTTTTTCCGAAGCAAAACATAGAAGGAGTTTGAGTGCCAAGAGTTCAGCAAAATTATTTGTTCCCTTTCCTAAGCCCATCTGAATTTTGAAATGATGACTATGTGAAAGGAAAAGGGTAGCTCCTCCCCCACAGATGTGGTCCTGCTAGGCTCCATCAAAGAAATCCCAAGGAAAGGTACAATCAATAAGTTCTTCGGAGATAATGCGAATAGCCAGTGTGTCTTTGGTTTGAGGGAAGAAAGACAGAATGTCTAAGCCCTGTTTAGCAATGACCTCTGGCGAAGAAGCTTTGTCCTGAAAAATAGCCGCATTTCTATCAAGCCAGATGTCCCATATGTGGATGAGTGGCAGTGCTTTTAAAGGGGCAAGGTTCTTTGTGTTCAACCAAGTTTTCCAGGCGTCCTCCAATGTTTGGCCTTGCCAGACAACATTTGTATTTCGCAGAGAGCAATTTCCTTAAGCATTGCTACCATTTTTAGGAATATTTGTTGTGAAGTATGAATGGTTTGTATGAACCTGTGCCAGCTTAACAAAGATCACAACCTATTGTTGCAAAATGATATAACCTTACAGGCCTATGTCTTTTTTTGGTAAGTAAGTAGACAATATATTATATAACACTTGGAAATTTATATGGATCTTCTGTCAAAATAGAGCTACAAAGCCATACCCCCATTTGCATCTTCAGGCAACTAGATCAACTTCCCTTACAGTTCAACAACCAAAACCCAAAAATATCCCCCCCCAAAGGGTAAACACTGGATTTACCAGTCTTAATATCACTAATTAACAGTAAACATGGACCTCCTACAGACCACTGGTTACCTAAGTCACCTGACACGGGGACACGGGACACGAAAATATGAGAGTCCAACACGGACATGGTGACCCCCGGAATCAGGACATGTAGGACACGTTATATATATATATATATATATATATTAAAAATATATTAAAATTTTAAAATATAGACATATAGATCCAAAAATCTTTAGAAACTAGAACATTTACAAATATTCAATAGAAATTAGAATAAAAACACATTAATGATTACACATTTGTCATTCACAAATCACAATGAGACACATAGATGCATGTCGGAACCATATTTCTCATTAAGTCATCAAAATCAAAATGTATACATATATGTCGGAATGTCATTGGGCACTGGCAAATGCCAAATAGACTAAAGTCTAATAGTAAATACAAAAAGGGGTGGATCAAGATGGGAGAATCCCATATGTCAGTAGTCCTCCTCAATGCCTGAATCAACATCAACATACTCATCGCTGCCCCTGCCCCGATCCTCATCCTCCTCCCCCTCCTCCTCTTCTCTGCCCATCTGACGATCTGCATCTGCTGCTGTGGAGGATGACCCCTCTATACGGTCATTATCATCAAAGTGACCGACTCTAGCACTGGATCATTAAGATCCATGTTGGCTAATGCCAACTTAGTACTGCTGTCCAAACCCATATCATCAGGAAAGACATCCCACATCTTTGTCTTTCCCTTCACCCACTCCTCCCTCTTTCTGTAAATAAGACGAAGGTTGGAGTGCACATACACCATTGACTCTGCCCTGGACTGCTCAAGCCTGCTCTTCTTCACACTGTACAAGTTCCCATATGTGCTCCAATTTGTAATGTCCTCTTCCAATTAGGCCTTGAGGCCCAAAACCGCTAACCTACGTGATTCCTGTGGGTTCGAGCGGTTACTGACAGCTAGGGAATCAGCTGAGGACTGATGCCATCCATAGAAGATCTAGGGCATCATCATTTGGTCAAGAAGGGTCACCAGGGCCAAAGGCCACCTTCGTGCATGCCAACCAAATATTATTTAATGATGCATGCACTCTTTAAGTCACCATACGCATGCATGCAAGTCAACGGCAAATTAGAAGATAAAGTGACATAATTAGGTCAAAGATTAGGTTTTGCGCAGTTGAACTTTATAAATAGAGGAGAAGCGAGAGGAGACTTCACTTTTGATTATGATTATTTTGGGAGCTCTTGGATAGCAGCACAACAGTTGGGGTTGGAGACGGAATCTTCAGCTAACAGGATTTCGGCAGTGAAACATCTGACCTAGTCTTATTCAGGGTAAGCCATACTGGTTCACCACTTGTTCTTCATTCATTCATCAGTTATCTAGCATATGGTATAGATCGTTGCAGGGACATGTGTGCAGCCGTAAAAGGGGGGTTTTCAGCCGGAAAGCCCTAATCAGCTGTGGGGCCTTCAGATCTCAGTTTCCTTCCGAAACTTAGGCACCATTCTCATCATCAGCATCATACTTCGGTACCCGGTGATTATCAGATCCCTCCGTGCTCATCCGGAACAGTTATCATCAGTTTCGGGATTCCAGGGGCGTGAGCAGCTGTCTTTCAGAAGCAAGTCGCTATCCTGCCTAGAGGACTCAGAAATCACTCTTGTATCAGGCATTCTCTTTGGCACGGAAAGGCTATTAGCCCCGCAAATCCGCAGCTCCATCGGACACCTCCTTCCCTAAGGGCGTCATCCTTTTCTGACTGGGCGCCTTGCTGCTGGGGTTCATCATAAGCAGAGGAGATCAGTTCATCTCTGATCCAACTCTCAGTGCTTGTATACTTTCTACGG
>LPNX010749928.1:0-47485 GCA_001517045.1 Pseudotsuga menziesii | reverse complement strand
GAAACAGGTATCAACAGTACACCTCCCTCACCGGTAGATCGGGGATCTTCAAGCAGCAGTGGAAAGATGGTGTACACTAACATCCAGAACACTCCGCACATAAACAACAGACCTACTATCAGGCCTACCATGCCTCACTTCTTGGCAGATACAGTAGGGGGCCCAATCATGCAGGTAGAACCTAGCGAGCGGCGAGCTTTTTGGGGCTTATTTGCAGGAGTACAGAGACTTAGGGGATGAGTTTCATGCTGCCATGTCTTTCTCAGACTTTTGCAACATGAAAAGTAGGAACAGGCCCAGGAATTTCAACAAGGGTTTCAGTCACAACTACGAGCTGCAGAAGACCTTGGGCAGGTTAACCATCCCAAACTTTGATGGGACTCGCGGAGGATCAGCGAGAACATGGGTCCAAAAGTTGGATACCTATTTCCAACTCAACCCCATGACAGAGACAGACACCATTAAGTTGGCTACACTTCACCTGGACGGAGAAGCTCACGAATGGTGGTACCACGGATTGGTGACATTGGGTCACAACACCATACATTCTTACGGTGAGTTCACTCAGAAACTCATAGAGAGGTTTGATAGGAAAGATCCAGAGATCCATTTCAGGGAGTTGGCTCAACTCAAGCAGATTGGTAGTGCAGAAGCTTTCATTTCAGAATTTCAGAGGCTAGCCGTTATGGTAACAGATGTGTAAGAGAGCAGATTGACTATGTTATTCACTGAGGCCCTCATAGAGCCACTACGGGGATGGGTGAAAGCCTACAAACCCCTCACTCTGCAGGATGCTATTAGCAGGGCAAGGGATCTTCAGGATTCAGTGCCCAAAAACAAATTTCCTCTGAAAACCAATTTTCCTGTTAGGGACAAGGACAGGAAACCTTTCCAGCAGGATGTGCCCAAGAAAACTTGGTTAGATGAGGACACTAGGAAAGACTTGAGAAGGAAGAAGCTATGCTTCACCTGTCAGGAACCATGGGTACCAGGACACAGGTGTGCAGGGAAGGCGAAGGCCCACTACATTGAGGTGTATTCAGACAGTGATGAGGACGACGATGAGTAGGAGGCCACAGAAGAGGATACACCAGAGGGAGTCATTGCTACATTATCTGGAGTACCAAGATTCCATACTCTCAGGGTCAGGGGAGTCGTACAGGGTCATAGAGTAGGAGTATTGATTGATGGGGGAGCCACCCACAATTTCATTGACTCCGCTTGGGTAGCCAAGAGAGGTATCCAGACCGAGAAGTTTGAGGGATTCACTGTAGCAGTAGCCGAGAACTCCAGCATGGAGTGCAACTACTGGATCCCAAAAATGAATGTTGCCTTAGGTAACTATCAGATGACAGACTCTTTCTATGTACTGGATGTAGCAGATACTCATGTGGTATTGGGTGTTCAGTGGCTTTATTCTATAGGGAAATACACTACAGACTACAGGGCAATAGAAATGGAGTTCCAGAGGCCAGATGGCAAAAGGGTAGTTTTGAGGGGCATGAACACTTATCCCCCAAAACCGGTCTCATCACAGAGAATGGAGGTAGTGCTCCGACAGGATGATATAGAATGGGCTGCAGAATGTTTGGTCACCTTCAGGAAACCCCCAGAGACTAGCACACAACACCCGAGTGACATTCAAGCCTTGCTACAGAAACACGAAAAGGTTTTTCGGGACCTTCCATCAGGTAGACCACCAGACCGAGGTTTTGAACACATCATCGAGTTAGAGGAGAGAACACAAGCAGTCATCACCACTCCTTACCGGCATCCCAAAAGGTACAAAGATGAGATTGAGAAAACCATCAAAGAATTACTGGAGCTTGGATATATTTGGCCCAGTTCTAGCCCCTTTGCATCCTCAGTAGTATTGGTTAAGAAGAAGGATGGTACACTGCGAATGTGCATCGATTATCGAGCACTTAACAAAAAGACCATTAAGAACAGGCATCCGATTCCCGGAATTGACGAACTCATGGATGAGCTTCGGGGAGCTCAATACTTCTCCAAGATCGATCTTCGCTCGGGGTACCATCAGATCAGGGTAAGGGACCAGGACATCTCCAAAACAACTTTTCGCTGTCATTATGGTCACTATGAGTTTCTGGTCATGCCCTTTGGACTTACCAATGCTCCGGCCACTTTCCAGTCATGCATGAACCACACCTTCTGAGCACAGCTACGTAAATTTTTGCTTGTATTCTTTGATGACATCCTGATTTACAGCAAAACCTGGGAAGAACATCTGAAACACTTGGACGAAACATTGAGTATTTTAGAAGAGCATTCGCTATATGCAAAAATGTCCAAGTGTGAGTTTGGCATAAAGGAAATGCTGTACTTAGGACATGTAATCAATGCCGAAGGAGTACAGGTTGACATGGAGAAAATCAAGGCTATCAGAGATTGGCCTGCGCCAAAAACCGTTACAGAGTTGAGAGGGTTCCTAGGTCTGTGTACTTATTACCGTCGGTACGTTAAGGGATTCTCCCAATTTGCAGCACCCCTCACAGATCTCACCAAGAAAGGAGCGTTCACTTGGACAGACTTAGCACAGAAAACTTTCGAGGAGATGAAGGTTATTATGAGTTCTTGTCCAGTTCCAGCATTACCAGACTTCTCACAACCTTTTGTGGTAGAATGTGATGCCTTAGGGGAAGGGTTAGGAGCAGTGTTGATGCAGAATCATCACCCTATTGCATTTGAGAGCCGTAAACTGAAGAACTACGAGCGCCATTACTCCATATATGACAAGGAGATGCTGGCCATCTTGCATGCTCTCACAAAATTCATATAGTACCTGGTGGGCAGTAAGTTCAAAATCAAAACCGATCATAATAGCCTCAAGTATTTCCTGGAGCAGAAGGAACTGAATGAGCGACAACAGAAATGGGTCAGCAAGGTACAAGCCTATGATTTCGAGATCGAGTATGTGAAAGGTAAGACTAATGTAGTAACTGATGCATTATCCAGGCGTCCAGCCCAATTATCTCTCAGTAGTATATCCACGGATTGGAGGGCACTTCTCTTAGTGGAATACTCCAAAAGTAAATTCGCTTGCGAATTATTGGACGGGCAAATTCAGGATGACAGGTACAGGATTGTGGATGACATCATCTATTACAAAGATAGAATATACCTCGTTCCAGAGTCCACATTGAGGAAAAAGATTATTCAGGCAGCCCACGATTCTCCTTTATCAGGGCATCAAGGTTTCTTAAAGACCTATAGGCAGATCAGAGAGAGGTTCTCATGGAAGGGCCTCAAAGGGGAGATTATGCAGCATGTCCGGGAATGTAGCATCTGTCAACAGAACAAGATTGAGAACACCCATCCAGCAGGGTTACTCCAGCCACTACCGATACCAGAACAGAAGTGGGAAAGCATCTCCATGGACTTTATTACAGGCTTGCCCAAAGTCCAAGGGCGAGATTGTTTATATGTAGTAGTTGACAGACTGACCAAGTTTGCACATTTCTTCTCGATACCATCAGACTACTCGGCAGCTCAAGTAGCTGAGTTATTCTTCAGGGAGGTCTTCAGGTTACACGGGTTACCTAAGATCATTGTCAGTGATTGGGATAGCAGATTCACGGGTGCCTTCTGGCAGGAACTGTTCAGATTGGTGGGGATCGAACTGCCTACTTGTACGAGTTATCACCTCCAGAGTGACGGGAAAACAGAAATAGTCAACAAGTGGATCGAAGGATATCTAAGGAACTATGTAGCAGGGCAGCAGCGAACCTGGATCAAATGGCTACACCTAGGGGAGTATTGCTACAACACTACTTATCACATGTCTATTAGGATGACCCCTTTTAAGGCATTATATGGTTATGAGGCCTTGGACTATGCAGATTTGGCATTTGGAGACAATAGGGCTCCTAAGGCTAAGGATTGGATACAGGACAGTCAGTACATCCTGAAAATATTGAAAGAGAATTTACAAACAGCCCAAAATCAACAGAAGATGTATGCCGACAAACACAGGATTGAGCGGAGCTTTGAGGTAGGGGATTTAGTTTACTTAAGGCTCCAGCCTTACATACAGTCTTCACTTAAAAAGAAAGGAGCAGAGAAGTTAAAACCCCGCTTCTATGGACCCTACAAAATAGTTCGGAAGGTGGGAGAGGTGGCATATGAACTAGAACTTCCCCAGGAAAGCAAAATTCACAATGTGTTCCATGTATCTAGTCTGAAGAAGACCCTTGGGCAACACATTGCTCCATCCACCGAATTGCCCCCTTTAGATGATGAAGGACTGCTGATACTGATTCCCGAACGGATCATACAGACTGGAGAGAGGAAGCTCAGGAACAGAGTAATCAAGGAATACTTAGTTCAATGGAAAGAACTACCGCTAGAGGATGCCACCTAGGAAGGTGAACAGGTATTGTAGCATCCCAGTTTGAAGTTGCTTGACGACAAGCAATCTCGAGCGGGGAGGACTGTAATGTCCTCTTTCAATTAGGCCTTGAGGCCCAAAACCGCTAACCTATGTGATTCCTGTGGGTTCGAGCGGTTACTGACAGCTAGGGAATCAGCTGAGGACTGATGCCATCCATAGAAGATCTAGGGCATCATCATTTGGTCAAGAAGGGCCACCAGGGCCAAAGGCCACCTTCGTGCATGCCAACCAAGCATTATTTAATGATGCATGCACTCTTTAAGTCTCCATACACATGCATGTAAGTCAACGGCAAATTAGAAGATAAAGTGACCTAATTAGGTCAAAGATTAGGTTTTGCGCAGTTGAACTTTATAAATAGAGGAGAAGCGAGAGGAGACTTCACTTTTGATTATGATTATTTTGGGAGCTCTTGGATAGCAGCACAGCGTGCAGCACAGCAGTTGGGGTTGGAGACGGAGTCTTCAGCTAACAGGATTTCGGCAGTGAAACATCTGCCCTAGTCTTATTCAGGGTAAGCCATACTGGTTCACCACTTGTTCTTCATTCATTCATCAGTTATCTAGCATATGGTATAGATCGTTGTAGGGACACGTGTGCAGCCGTAAAAGGGGGGTTTTCAGCCGGAAAGCCCTAATTAGCTGTGGGGCCTTCAGATCTCAGTTTCATTCCGAAACTCAGGCACCATTCTCATCATCAACATCATACTCCGGTACCCGATGATTATCAGATCCCTCCGTGCTCATTCGTAACAGTTATCATCAGTTTCGGGATTCCAGGGGCGTGAGCAGCTGTCTTTCAGAAGCAAGTCGCTATCCTGCCTAGAGGACTCAGAAATCACTCTTGTATCAGGCATTCTCTCTGGCACGGAAAGGCTATCAGCCCCGCAAATCCGCAGCGCCATCGGACACCTCCTTCCCTGAGGGCGCCATCCTTTTCTGACTGGGCGTCTTGCTGCTGGGGTTCACCATAAGCAGAGGAGATCAATTCATCTCCGATCCAGCTCTCAGTGCTTGCATACTTTCTACGGAGCAGTCCAGCCGACTTATCAGTGGTAAGTGTTCATTCTATCTCACAAACCCTAACCCTAATTTTTCCTATAAAATAGGGATTTTTGCACGGCAGTTTGCATGCCCAGTTGTATCAGCCTTTTTGCTTAGAAATAGAAAATATCGGGATTTGAGATATTACACAATTCCTCTCACAACAAGAGGATGATGTAACTTGAAAGATGACCCTCAAGGCTAACTTCTGTAGAATAGGGGGTGTTGCCCCATGAGTTTTCCACCAAGCATAGGGTTTCTTAACCCCCCTATCTCTAAGCACATCATTGTAACGTCCCCGACCCTCCGACCGACGAAGAGGACGCTACCATGGCGTTAACCATACGGGCAACCGCCCCATGAACATGTATGTACATAAAATGCTGAAACAAAATGCTTTGAACTAGAACATGCATACATGATTATTTATCATGCAGCGGAAGCAAACACACGTTCATACAAGCATTCAACATGTTCATCATATTCATTAAACAATAAATATAATTACAGAGACGAAATGGTCAAGATTACTTATCTCATAAAGAACTCATCCCGCAACCAGCGATGTCGCTGCAACGTTCCACCCAACCATAGGCTAGCATGCTCCTAAATCTCTCAGCAATGCTGCCACCCCCGAGCTGGGCATGATTCCCCAAGGAATAAGGAACAAGCAGGCTTACACATAGCCAAGGATACACAAAACATAGCCAAGCCAACGCAGTTGGGTTTATCAGGCCATGAACAAGACATCCAAGCCAACATGGTCAGATTTATCAGGCCATTAAGGAGATGGGAAAGGCTAAATGCTAAGCTGGTGAGCCCATTACAGAGCTAGTAACACCTACACCAGAACTAGCCTGACTTCTAAGACACCCACACACACCCAACACAAGGAATCAGTCCCTTCTCTGCTACACATTCTGTGGCTCTCTATGCTTACTGAAGATGTTTTAAGACTTATTCGAAACTCATGGGCCAACTTAGGGGTGTCCATTATTTCAGATTGATGGACTGATACAAGGCGTAGGCCATTGATCAACATCATTGCATCTTCGCCTGCAGGAGCAATGTTTTTGAGAGCAGAAGATTGTTTTGGTGAACTAAAAGACTCCCACTTTATAGCTGATGTTTTGATTTATGCTATTGAGCAAGTTGGACCAGATAAAGTGGTGCAAGTTATCACAGATAATGCACCAGTTTGCAAGGCTGCAGGATTAATTATTGAGAGAAGGTACAATCATATATTTTGGACTCCTTGCATTGTCCATAATATAAATCTGATCTTAGAAGAGATTGAGCTTAAAACTACATGGGTTAAGGAGATCACAGGGCAAGCAAGAGAGATCATAAAATTCATCACCAACCATCACTTATCTCAAGCAATATACCGAGAATACCCCAAATTGGAGTTGCTCAAAGTTGCTGAGACTAGATATGCCTCAAACTTCATCGTGTTGTGTTAGCTTGTTGAGGTAAAAAATGCACTGATGAGTATGGTGGTGGGCCCAATTTTGGGTTGAGTGGATACAAGTAGATTTAGAGAGGGGAAGTTTTGTGCGCCGGTTGTTGATTGATGAGGATTGGTGGAGCAAGATAGACTTCTTGCTCAAGTTCACATTGCCTGCATTTGAGCTTCTTCGAGAAGCAGACACAGATAGACCTTTCCTAGGAGAGGTTTATGATGGCATGGATAGCATGGTTGGAAAAACCGTCAAAATTATTACACAGGAAGCTCCAACTCTACTTTTTGTTGACGCTGATTTTGCAGAGTAGGTGAGAAGCATCATTGTTACCAGGTGGAATGGATTTAACACTTCGTTACACGCTTTGGCACATGCTCTTACACCACGCTTTTATGATATTGACCTCATTGCTCAAAGCAATGGGAAGAGGAAGGCCCCACATGAGGACAAGGAGGTGGTAATTGGGGTGAAGAGAGCCTTCCAAAGGTTGTTTTCAGCTTCTTTACAAACTGAAGTGAGGGAAGAATTTGCTTGTTTTGCTTCTGGATTGGAGGATTTTGGAGACATGTCATCTTTGGATGAGAGGGGCAGTATGAACCCACTTAAATGGTGGACTTGTCATGGGGCAAATGGTGTGCATTTGCAAATCCTTGCCACTTGTATCCTATCACAAGTGCCAAGCTCTACAACAACAGAAAGGAATTGGATCACTTATGGTTTTATTAATTCTGTGAAACGAAACAGGCTGGGATCACAGAGGCTGAGGATCTTGTATATGTGCATTCAAACCTGCGCCTTGTGTTTCGTAGGGGTGAAGAATATACAGTGGCCCTCATAAAGAATGGTATGTTGAGGTAAAAACCCAGACTTGGAGCTCTCTCTTGCTGCTCTTGATATTAATGTTGGTACTAGTGGTGCAAGCGGAAGTGGGATTGGCTCTTCAACTCCATGCGCTACTGTTGTACGACAAGCCTCTTATTCTATTTTTGATGATGTTGATGAGGAGTATATGTAGCCTCAAGTATGAAATTATAAAGGCTAATTTTGGATGTAAAGCCTCATCTATAAAGGCTAATTTTGGATGTAAAGCCTCATTTGATAAAGGCTCAGTTAATAAAGTTGTGCTTTTCTTCTCAATTATTGTTTATTTGTCTCGTTCTTATTTTTTTACAAAACAATGAGTTATATATATATACGACGTTTCCCTCGGCGTACTCATTTTTGGGGGGTCACGTTTCTAAGCGTCCTCGTTTTGGAAACTCGAAAACTTTTCCACGTTTTGTGCAACTTAGCTTGAGAGAGAGAGAGAGATAGAGCAGTAGGTTAAGGTTAAATACAATAACAAGTAGTATGACCCAGTCACCAAAAGTGAAAACCCCAGCAGTGACACTCAACCCCAAACAATGTTAGGTACTAGCAGGATTACAACCTTGGACTCGCTTAAGAAGATTGACACAAGTCACAACTCAGATCAACTCAACAAGGTCAAGTCTAAGTCTTAGCAGCCCACAAGAAACATAGCTCTGTCCAAGCTTCCCACAGAGATCACAACTCTGTCCAAACACCTCATAGAGGTCACAACTCAAGTTCAATGAGCACACATAAGGTCATAGCTTAGCATAGGAGACATCCAAGAATCATAGACCAGGTCTGAACAACCATACAATGGTCACTGCCCACTCTAATAATTAGTAGAAAGGTTACAACCCAATTCTGGGCAACTTGCAGTGGTCACGACCCAGACTAAAAATATAGTAGGTACCAACACAAACTCACCCACTAAACAAGCCATAGTAAATAACATATCCCAAAATAGGTCACAAATAAGTCTAAGGCATAGGGATCATAAATAAGGCCACGTAACAGCCCAAGGAACACAAATACAGTCATGGCCCAACTCAATGAGCACAAAATAGCAATGTTCCCCCAAGTTTTCGGGACGGGGGGACGCGAGAGCGGGGAAACGCACATTCGAGACGCGTGGAGACCACCCCCAAATTTAGGGATATTCGGGGGGGACGTGGGGACGTCTCTAAAATTATAAAAATAAAATAAAATATCAAAAATAATAATTCATTTGATGTATATTAATGATTGTGCAATGTAAATACTAAATATATCAGTTTATTTTCTAAGTAGTACCAAGTAGGAATTGTAAAATGTGAAAATAATGGGAAAATATTAAAAAAAAATTCATAGGGGCATGGTTGGGGAGGGAAAGTTTCGCCCAGGAGTCCCCAAGTCCCTGGGACGCAGGAAACGTGGAAACGCGTCCCTGACCCTGCTGGATGCGTCCCCGTGGAACATTGCAAAATAGTCATGACCCAACTCAAGGAGCATAGAAACAGTCATGGCCTAGCTCAAGGAGCACAAAATAGTCACGACTCAGTTCAGGAACAACCACAAACAATCACAGCCCAACATAAACAATAGCAGCAGATAGGGCAAGAGAGCTGCGACCTTAAGAGGCTGAGAAAGAGGTGGCGACAGCTCAAACCAACAACAAAAGCCTAGACGTCAAGCCAAAGATAACAACAATAAACCCTAGAACAGTCCCTTGAAGCAGATCTCCAATCTTCCCTTGTCAAGACATATGTCAAATGAAAATTCAAGACTTGAATTTATAATCTTGACAAGCCTTCTAGAAAGGTCACTTAGGTAACCCCTAGGTTTTAGGGTGTTTACTAATGAAAATAAAAATAAAAATAGGTTGACTTAGAATAGGTGTTATTAACCCAAATGGCACTTCTCCGTCCGAGTGCCGACATTCTTCATGTTGGTACACAAAAGGACAAATTAGGATTGAAGTTGCCAAAACACTATAGATGGGCATGACTTGGGATGCATTTACCCTCAAACCAACTTTATATATATTTTTTCTAAGTGTTGAGTTGCATACGCGATTATCTGCATTGCAACTCGCGTACTGTACGCGTGTATTTGCATTCCAACTCACGTACACTTGCGTACGCGGGTTTCCTTCGAGCAACTCACGTATCATACGCCTGTTGCCTATATTAATAGTCGCGTACACCTTGTTTTAACTTTAAAAAATATAAAACACGATTAGATGAGATTAGTTGGGCCCTAATCCATAACTATCCCAACTATCTCAACCATCCCAACCTTCGAAACTACTCTATTTCCCAAAGTATAAATAGAGGCCTTGGGGTGGGGACTAATGAATCAATTTTGGAGAGCAAAGTTATGCTGGTGCCAGGTGGCATATCTTCAGAATCTTGGAGTAGCAGAACTCAGAGTCCTTTGGTTGCAGAGGAGTCCTTATCTTAGAAGCTGGGTTGTACTCTTATCTCATTCATCGATTGTTAACAAAGAGAATTCTTCTTCCAATCTTGTGTTGAGTTTATTTCATGTATTTAGGTTAATGAATATATTTGATTATATGTTTGATATACTGTTCATCTAACCTCTGATATATATATGCATGAGATATTACTTGAAGGATTTACTCTTTGCAGGTGAAGAGGTGCATCCTTGGAAGCTTTAGAGAGAAGAGGAGCGGGAGAAGATCAAGCTTGGATCAACTGTTAGTAATCGGGTAAGTCAAGACTTTCTTCCTATTCCCTTTCCATTCTTTGGTAAAGTTGATTGTCTGCAAGTTAGTAGTAAGTTGGTAACCATCGACCCTAGGTTACAAGGTTGCTTTATCCTGAACAACAGAACTGGTGACTCCGCTGGGGAGTCCAGCTTGTTGTGGGTTGTTCTTGTAGATACTTGCCCAGTCTTTGCTCCGATTCTGTGTGTGGTTGTCTATCTTGCCTTTGATTTGCAGTAGTGTGTCCAGAGACCTTTATTATTTTTTCTTTTATGAATTTGTTTTGTTGCATACGTAGGTTGCTATGCTACACAGTCGCATATAGCAACTTGTATACGCGGGTTGCTCTATAAGACAGTTGCGTACGTCTTGTAGCAGCACAAAATTTTAGGGAGGGTTGCTTGTCCCTGTCTTGTTTGGATTTTTGTTTGCTTGAAGGTCTTTTGTTGTTGGCATCTTCCTATAAGTTTGAAAGTCCTGTACACCATGCTTTGTGCTTTTTACTAAGCCTTTGAGTTTTATTGTTTGAGTCTTCTTTCGCTTAGCAATTTGAGGTAGGTTCTCCTATTTGGGTTATAGGTTTTGTGCTGTGTATCTGAGTCAGTGATCAGGATTTTGGATACCTTGTACTCTGTACTGCTTTTGAGTAGTATCAATTTGTCACTTGTCCTTTAGTGATTTCAATGGATTTTACTCATTGATTTCTTTCTAAGTTAGGTGTTTACTAAGTCTCCTCCTTAAGTGGTTGAATTTGGTTCTTGCAAGTCCACTATACTTCATATTGCTTTCTTTATGGTCTGATTATTCAAACATACTCAAATTTTTTTTGCATTTAGGTGCATGGTAATTTTTGAAGAATTTGAAAAGTGAAAAAAAAACATTTGATACTTTTGCATTTAAATTGCATATAGTAGTTTTATTTTCAGTATTTTCGAATAAAAATTTCAAAAATTATAAAAACAAGTCTTAGTCTTCTCGTATGTGGTTGTAATCTCATTAGCTCATATTTACAAAAAGAAAAGAAGCTTGATTTAAGTAGTTGTAATTTGTTTTGGAATTCATTTCATACACCTTTTTTACTTTTCTTATCGAGTCTATAATATCACAGTCATTCACGGCACTTACCCTGACTAAGAACAACCCTTAAAATGAACGATATAATTTAAAATTTATTAGTAAGTTTTGTTTTATAGGGTCATACACCTACTAGCTTAGGCTAGACTTGTGGGATAGGAAGTGTAAACTCTCCACAAGTGTTTAAATTCAGATGTAGTTGGCCAATCGATAGGTAAATCCTTTTCTATGTTGGTAGTATTTGGGAAGCTCCTCTCAAATGGGAGTTAAGCACGAGGCCGCGTGGAGGCTTGGACTGAGAAGACAACCCTCTGATTCCTTGTCAAAATGTAGACCAGGTTTTTTGCGCATCTGGGGATTCTGTCCTAGACAGAGTTTCGGGCTTTGCTACCCAGCCCATGCGTACGAACCAGGCTTGTGATTGTCCCCCTAGACTATTGATATAGTTAACATAGCCTTTAGTCTCTTTGACATCTAGGGTTTATACACAAGAAAACCGGAAGGCTATTTCTAGTTGACCTTGGACGGGCTTGGAAGGTAACCCTTGTTGAAAGTGTAGGAGGGCGGTGGGTGATTCCTCCGCTTGTGCCTAAGAACCTCTTCAAGGACGCCAAGAAACTGTCTCTCAGCTTTCTTCGGGAAAGCATATCTTATACCCCTTGTGATTGTTGAGACTTTAGGAAATTTTGTAGTGATTGCTCTTATGGTTTGTTTGTGTTTAGCCAACCTTAGGGTGTGAAGAGTCAAATTTACAATCGTGGAGGACCAATCTCTCAGAATGTCTCGAAGGTTGCAAAACCTTCCTCCGCTTATTACATTGGAACCTCCACCTCCCCCTCAAAGGCGGAGGTTAGACACGGACGGTTCTTTTGAACCGATAGGAGTTAGTGAAGTTTCGGGTGAACCAGAACTTAGGACAAACCAGTTTGATTTAACTACAGTAGAGATAGAAGAATTGCAGGCTGATGAGTTTGCAAGAAACTTTAATTCACCTCTAACTGACCTAAACGATCCTGTGATTGTCCAGGTTCGTCCTTTCAATTCGCCCGTGATTGGTGCCCCTCTGGGCAGACTAATGTCTACTGCAGGAGAAAGTTCTTCTACATCCACCTCAGCCGCTTCGGTTGAAGGAGTGCCACCTCCCTCGGTTGGTGCCCCTAGAACAAGTATACCTACTACACCTTTAACTCCAGCTAGCCGGGTGGTTCAACCATCGACTTCCACAAATTTAGCAGGTACTTCTGGTGGAGTGGTCACTGGGATTCCTAGTGTACCTTCTGCTTCTACTTCTTTCGCACACACTGCTTAGAGTGGTCCTATAGGATCCTCGTCATTTGTCTAGGGTTTTCCTTGGAATGGGGGGCACATTCCCCCATCCACTCCATATGTAGGTCCAACACCTGCGTATGTAGGGGTGCAGTTTGGAAACCCTAATCCTTATGGTCAAGGTTTTCAAATTCCGGTTTCAGCTCCTTTCACGAGCTCTCCTTTCTCGCTTTTTAGCGGAGGGATATCTGCTCCTGTGTTCCAAACCCCAGTTTCGACTGGGGTAGCTCGAACCTCATACATTGCACCACACATGAACAATCCACTGGCTTATGGGTGGAATCCTTTCCAAAGCGGCCTGACCACTTCGCAACTGACAGCAGGGGGCAACCTCGCCTTCACATTTGGGAACATGGGGGCAAGTCCCTCTAATCCCCAAGCTGGTACTTTTCATGCTTTGGTTAGACCCAAGCTCCCTTTCCTAGCAACTTTAAACTTGCCAGATTTGTCGAAGCTAATGAATGACTTGGTGAGACATAACTCCTCTTGGCCACTCGTTTCTACCAAGCTGCCCTCGGATATCCCAAAATTCGAAGGCAAAGTTGGTGATGACCCAGGAGATCACGTCACCACTTTCCACTTGTGGTGCTCTTCCAACACACTGAACGACGACACCGTTCGGTTGAGATTGTTCCAAAGAACTTTGACTAGTACCGCAACAAAATGGTACATTGAACTGCCCTCTGCTGCGTTTGATAGTTTTTGGGACTTGGCCAATGTATTCCTTAGTCACTTCCAACTTCCTGTCTGGTATGATTTCGGGACAGACTTGTTGTCTACCTTTCGGCAGGACAAAGCCACTCATATTTCCGATCACATCTAAGAGTGGAGAAGACGGAAGAGCCTTATTAAGGTCACTAATCCTCCCGAGTTTTTACTAGAATGGTTCCTTAAATCCCTATTGCCATATATATCTAAGGATGTATCTACTTCGGGAGTGACCAATAAGGAAGAGGCTATCCTTAGGGCCCAACAGCTAGATTTGATATATTCTCAGTTTGGGATTTTATATGAAATCATCCCTAATGCATCGAGGCCGACGCATAATGTAGAGAAACCTAAGCTTGGACTCCATGCCAATGGTGTGGTTGGTTCTGTGAAATCTCCCACTATAGAGTCTTTGGCTAAACAGCGCCATGAGTTGTCTGTCAAACATTCTACGGTGGTGGCAGCAAAGGCTCCCCCCTCACCCCAGAATGCAAATGTTTTTGCACAATCCTCTCAAAAGGGCAATCAGCAGCTAGGTGGGAAAAAGAAGAAAGGAAAGAAATGTGAGGGAAACCAAAACAAGCCAAAACCCACAAACAATGCTGATGGGGGAAAAAAAGAAAAGAAGGAGAAATTCCCATGTAAGTTGTGCCAGGAAGATCACCTGACCCATCAATGTCCCCTCATTGACCAAGCTTAGAAGCTGCTAAAAGGCCATTAACCGACTGTCCCGAAGGATCCTTTTCCCCAAGGACAGAATTCAGCTTCAGCTTCAAATGTAACAAGGGGCACTCCAAATGCTCCTAACCCAAATTATATCAACATGGTTTGATCCTAGACTTTACTCCAGAATAGGAACAAGAACTATGAGACTGAGGCTTTAGAGAAGGGTAAGTGTATAGGTGAAACTTCCAACCCTCTCACAATTGAAAAATTTGTCGAACCTATGCCCAAGATACCGAAAGGTGTCTTCAAGAAAACCTTGCACAATCCCAATGCTAGGGCTGCAGCCAACTACTTTGTAGTCGAAGATTTAGCCCAGACCCCTTGTGCGATGTCGGCTTTAGAGGTGTTACAGAGTTGTCCCGCCCAGCGAGATGCACTCTTAGCAGCCTTAGGTAGTATGGATTCATCGAGCCTCATGGCGAAGTTTAATTTGTCTAATGTCAAAATTCGCTTGCCATATCATGTAGCCTTATCGATAGATGTCATCCATGGCGGAAAAACCATTGGAAGTGCAATTGTCGATGAGGGTGCTTCTACATGTGTCATGTCCTTGTCTTGTTGGAAAGCTCTTGGATCTCCAGAGCTAGTTCCATCGAACACCCTACTTATTGCTTTTGATGAAAGGTCATTTCGTCCACATGGTATCCTACCGGCGTTCGAAATAAAGTTGGCAGGGAAGGCAGTGTCTGTTGAGGTAGAGGTGATTGATGCACCTTTGGATTATAATTTTCTCCTTGGGAGAAGTTGGACTTATGCCATGTCAGCTATTGCATCGGCCGTACTTTGGGTAGTAGTGTTTCTGCACGAAGAGAAGTTGGTTACTGTAGACCAACTCAGTTTTACTCGAAAGGGCCGCATGGAAACTAACAAGTCCACCATTGTAATGTCCTCTTTTGCTTAGGCATTGAGGACCAACCCGCTAACCTATGTGATTCCTATAGGTACGATCGAGTACTAACAGTCACGGAATCAGCCGAAGATTGATGCCATATATAGAAGATCTAGGGCATCAATATTATATCACCATTGGGTCGAAGAAGGCCACTAGAGCCAAAGGCCACCTGCATCCATGACATCCGGGCATTATTTCATGATGCATGCACCCTATTAAGTCTCCATGCGCATGCATGCAAGTCAACTGCAAATTAGAAGATAAAGTGACCTAATTAGGTCAAAACTTAGGGTTTTCGCAGTTGAGAGTTATAAAAGAAAGATAAAGTGAATGGAGAAGTCACTTATGTGATAATTGATTTGTGGAGTTGAATTGGAGAGCTCGGCGAGCTAAGTTGGGGTTGAGCGCATGCTCAGCTAACTGGTGTATTTCGGCAGCAAAATCTATTTGCCCTAGTTCATCATCAGGTTGGATCATCCAGGTTTAGCACTAGTTCATTATTCGGTTACATTTAGCAGTTATTCCGGGAGGTTGATTATTCATCTAGCCAGAGGGTTTCACCGTCACGCTGTGTCACCGTGATTAGAGACAAAGCAATTCGTTTTCCTACCTACAGGGTTCAGAACTTGCGCATGCTGCTTCCATCATCATCAGAGGGGTATTATAACCCTAGTGCACATCATCTGGGCTTCCAGCAGCAGCTTATTTATTATTCTGGAGCTTGTATAGTTTGAGAGGAGGGCGCATTCACCTGTGGAGGACGATTTGGTGTATCTCCTTATTCCTTTGGCAGAATCCTTGCATGCTGGGACCAGTCTCTTCACCATCAGCTGATCTATATACTGGTATGTACATCCATTGATTTCTCCTATTTTATAGCATCTCAGTATTTTTCTAGGGCACATATTTGCATGCAACTGCATGCATGCAAAGTTCGGGGTTTGCTTTCCTATTTGATTAAGGAGTAAGTCTATTAGCCATCTACAGTATACACATAAACAGGAAAATATCAGTTTGGGATATTACAGTGTTATCAGAGCTATTTTCCTTGCCAGATGTGTGCGTGCAAAAATTATAAATGAATCCAGGAGACCCATACAACATTACTCACAGGAGACAGAGGTATAGAGACAGAGAAGAGGAGTTAGAGGACATAGATTTGGGGAACAGAGAGTATTAGTTTGAAAACGGCAAAGAAACAATGGTCGATGATGATAAAATAGCTTTCAATAGTCTCATATCAACCATAAAAGAATTCACCACTGGGCAAAAAGAAATGATGAGCACCTTCAGGCAAATGACTGAGAAGAATGGGTCCACCCCACATAGTCCCTTATTTTCGAACAGTGATAGGGTATCCACCAGCAGTAGTAGGGAGCACTTACATACCAACATGCAGAGCCATCCTCATATATACAAGCCTTTTCGACCTACCATGCCTCAATTCTTAGATAGTCCAGCTGCAGTGCCTCTAGCACAAGGCTCAAGCAGAACCAGAAGAACCCATGAGTGCCTATCTGAGAGAATATAGGGCTTTAGGAGAGGACTTCCATTCAGCCATGACCTTCATTGACTTCTGCTACTTTAAAAGTAAGAACAAACCCAAAGCTTACAATAGGCCATTCACCGAGAACTATGAGTTACAACGCACCGTAGGGAAACTGACTATCCCTACCTTTGAGGGCACCCGGGGTGGTCCAGCTAGGAATTGGCTGCAGAAGTTGGATACATACTTCCAACTCAACCCCATGATTGAGACAGATGCCATTAAATTGGCTACTTTGTATTTGGACGGAGAAGCACATGAGTGGTGGTAACACGGGTTAGTGACACTGGGTCACAACACCATCTCTTCATACACAGATTTTACATATAGGCTCATTGAGCGGTTTGATCGGAAGGATCCAGAGGTACACTTTAGGGAGCTGGCACAACTCAAGCAGACAGGGAGTGCAGATGCTTTTATTTCTGAGTTTCAGAGGATAACAGTCATGGTCATAGATATATCAGAGAGCAGGTTGATTATGTTGTTCACTGAGGCTCTCACTGAACCCTTACGGGGATGGGTCAAGTCTTATAGGCCCACCACCCTAGCAGATGCCATCAGACAGATTAGAGACTTGCAGAATGCAGTGCCCAAAAATAGGTTTCCTCCCAGGACCAATGTTCCTATTAAAGATAAAGAAAGGAAACCATGGCCCAAGAAAGAATGGATGGACAATGATACCTGACAGGACCTTAGAAGAAAAAAATTATGTTTCACTTGCCAGGAACCATGGATACCAGGTCACAAATTTTCAGGGAAAGGAAAGGCCTACTACATAGAGGCTTATTTCGACAGTGAGGAGGATGAGGATTACCAGGGAAAGGAGTAGGGAGAGAAAACAGAGATAGTTGCTGAGGGACAGGCCTCAGGAGTTACCATTGCTACCATGACAGCGGTTCCTAGATTCCACACTCTTCGGATCAGAGGTACCATACAGGGCCATAGAGTGGGAGTACTGATAGATGGTGGGGCATCCCACAACTTCATTGATGCTGCATGGGTTAAAAAGAGAGACATTCAGACTGAGAGCTTTGATGGGTTTTCGGTAGTAGCAGCAGGTCACACCATGGAGTGTAGTCAGAGGATTCCTAAATTATAGTTAACGCTTGGTAATTATACAGTGATAGAGACATTCTATGTGGTAGATGTACCTGACGTGAATGTGGTATTAGGAGTTCAGTGGCTGTATTCCATAGGGAAGTATTCCACAAATTACCAGACCATGGAGATGGAGTCTATAGGAGCAACAGGACAGAAGGTGGTATTGAGAGGGATGAATACCTATCCTCCCACAGTAGTGACATCACACAGGATGGAGGCAGTACTCCGGCAGGGAGATATTGAGTGGGTTGTAGAGTGTA
This sequence comes from Pseudotsuga menziesii, assembly GCA_001517045.1. Taxonomy (NCBI): domain Eukaryota; kingdom Viridiplantae; phylum Streptophyta; class Pinopsida; order Pinales; family Pinaceae; genus Pseudotsuga; species Pseudotsuga menziesii. The sequence goes on along the minus strand of LPNX010749928.1, from coordinate 29,379 downwards.
TGGTTACCTTCAGGAAACCACCAGATGAGGCCACACAACATCCAGTAGATATAGAGGCCTTACTATAGAAGCACAAGGTAGTATTCGGAGACCTTCCAGCAGGTCGACCGCCAGATAGGGGATTTGAGCACATTATTGAGTTAGAGGAGGGGACCTAAGCAGTTATCACCACTACTTACAGACATCCCAAGAGGTATAAAGATGAGATCGAGAGTACAATCAAGGAACTACTCAAGCTGGGATACATCAAACCTAGTTCCAGTCCCTTTGCATCTTCAGTAGTGCTAGTGAAGAAAAAGGATGGAACCTTACGCATGTGCATTGATTACAGGGCACTCAATAAGAAGACCATAAAGAACTGGTATCCCATCCCTAATATTGATGAGTTAATGGATGAACTACAGGGGGCAAAGTACTTTTCCAAAATTGATCTTCGCTCAGGGTACCATCAGATTTGGGTTAGGGAACAGGATGTTCCAAAGACCGCTTTCCGTTGCCACTACGGACATTATGAGTTTCTAGTGATGCCATTTGGGCTCACTAATGCACCAGCTACTTTCCAATCATGCATGAACCATATCTTCAGGACACAGGTGCGTAAATATATTCTGCGACGACATATTGATATACAGTAGGACTTGGGAAGAACATTTGAGACATCTTGATGAAGTACTTGGTATTCTACAGGAGCAATCACTATATGCCAAAATGTATAAGTGTGAGTTCGGCATGCAGGAGATGTTGTACTTAGGACATGTGATAGGGGCCAACGGGGTCCAGGTGCACTTAGAGAAGATTCGGGCAATTTTGGATTGGCCTACAGCTAAAAATGTGACGGATTTGAGGGGCTTTTTGGGCCTTTGCACCTACTACAGGAGGTATGTCAGCGGATTCTCACAGATGACTGCACCCCTCACAGATCTTACGAAGAAGGGAGCATTTAGTTGGTCGGAGGCAGCACAACAAACATTCGAGAAAATGAAGGAGGTAATGAGTTCATGCCCAGTATTAGATTTACCAGACTTTTCTCAATCCTTTGTGTCAGAATGTGATGCTTCAGGAGAGGGAATTAGGGCAATTTTGATGCAGAACAACCACCCCATTGCATTTGAGAGCAGGAAGCTCAAAGACTATGAGCGCCACTATTCGATATATGACAAAGAGATGTTAGCTATCCTCCATGCGCTAACCAAGTTCAGGCAGTCCTTAGTAGGTGCCAAGTTCAAGGTTAAGACGGATCACAACAACCTGAAATACTTCCTAGAGTAGAAAGAGCTAAACGAGAGATAGCAGAAATGGGTAAGTAAAATTTAGGCTTATGACTTCGAGATTGAGTACGTAAAGGGGAAGAGCAATGTAGTGGCCGATGCACTTTCTAGACGACCAACTACTTTATCCCTTATGAGCATCTCATCAGATTGGAGGTCTCATCTTTTGGTTGAGTACTCCAAAGATAAGTTTGCTTGCGAGCTATTGGATGTACAGATTCAGGATGATAGGTACAGGGTCATTGATGATATCATATACTACAAAAACAGAATCTTCTTGGTTCTAGAGTCTCCCCTCAAGAAGAAAATCTTACAGGCATTGCACGATTCACCATTAGCAGGGCATCAGGGGTTTCTCAAGAGCTACAGACAGACTAGAGAAAGGTTCTCATGGAAGGGCCTCAAGAAAGATGTGATACAACATGTGAGGGAGTGCAACTTGTGCCAACAAAACAAAATAGAGCACATCCACCCAGCTGGTTTACTACATCCCTTACCTATTCTTGCGCATAAATGGGAGAGCATTTCTATAGACTTCATTACTGGGCTGCCCAAGGTCCAAGGCAGAGACTGCTTGTACGTAGTAGTGGACAGATTGACTAAGTTTGCTCACTTCTTTGCCATATCATCAGATTATTCAGCAGCACAGGTAGCAGAACTATTTTTCAGAGAGGTATTTAGACTCCATGGGTTACCCAAGACCATTGTTAGTGACAGGGACAGCAAATTCACAGGAGCCTTTTGGCAAGAGTTTTTTCGGTTAGTGGGGATTGAGTTAGCCATGAGCACAAGTTATCATTCTCAGAGTGACAGGCAGACAGAGATTGTTAATAAATGGATTGAGGGATACTTGAGAAATTACGTATTAGGTCAGCAGAGGACATGGATCAAATGGTTACACTTGGGTGAACATTGTTACAACACCACCTACCATATGACCATTAGGATGACCCCTTTCCGAGCCGTGTATGGGTATGATGCTTCCACTTTTGCAGATCGGATATTTGGCGATACCAGGGCCCCTAAGGCCAAGGAGTGGATTCAGGAGGGTCAAGATATCCTCAAGATACTCAGGGAGAACATACAGGCTGCTCAGAATCAACAGAAGATATATGCAGACAAGCACAGAGTTGAGCGCAATTTTGAGGTGGGAGACTTTGTTTATTTACGCCTCCAGCCTTACTGACAGTCATCTCTTAAAAAGAAAGGAGCATAAAAACTCCAACCTCGTTTCTATGGTCCATACAAGATAATTCGGAAGGTCAGAGAGGTAGCATATGAGATAGAACTACCTCCAGAGAGCAAGATTCACAGCGTATTTCATGTCTCCAATCTCAAGAAGGTGGTTGGTCAACAGATTGTTACATCTTTCGAGCTGCCTCCCCTTAATGACGAGGGGCAATTGGTTTTGATTCTGGAGTGCATCCTAGAGGTGCGAGAGCGGAAACTGAGGAACATAATCATCAGAGATTACTTGGTTCAGTGGAAAGATCTGCCTATAGAGGAGGCTACTTGGGAGGCAGAACAGGTATTACAGCACACAACTTTACAGTTGCTTAAGGACAAGCAAATTCAAGCGGGGAGGACTGTAATGTTCTCTTCTGCTTAGGCATTGAGGACCAACCTGCTAACCTATGTGATTTCTATAGGTTCAAGTGGGTACTGACAGTCAAGGAATCAGCCGGAGACTGATGCCATTTATAGAAGATTTAGGGCATCAATATTATATCACCATTGGGTCGAAGAGGGCCACTAGAGCCAAAGGCCACCTGCATGCATGACATCCAGGCATTATTTAATGATGCATGTACCCGATTAAGTCTCCATGCGCATGCATGCAAGTTAACTGCAAATTAGAAGATAAAGTGACCTAATTAGGTCAAAACTTAGGGTTTTCGCAGTTGAGAGTTATAAAAGAAAGATAAAGTGAATGGAGAAGTCACTCATGTGATAATTGATTTGTGGAGTCGAATTGGAGAGCTCGGCGAGCTATGTTGGGGTTGAGCGCATGCTCAGCTAACTGGTGTATTTCGGCAGCGAAATCTATCTGCCTTAGTTCATCATCAGGTTGGATCATCCAACTTCAGCACTAGTTCATCATTAGGTTACATTCAGCAGTTATCCGGGAGGTTGATTATTCATCCAGCCAGAGGGTTTCGCCGTCACACCGTGATTATAGACAAAGCAATTCGTTTTCCTACCTACAGGGTTCAGAACTTCCGCATGCGTCTTCCATCATCATCAAAGGGGTATTATAATCCTAGTGCACATCATCCGGGCTTCCAGCAGCAGCTTATTTATTATTCTGGAGCTTATATAGTTTGAGAGGAGGGCACATTCACCTGTGGAGGACGATTTGGTGTATCTCCTTATTCCTTTGGCAGAATCCTTGCATGCTGGGACCAGTCTCTTCACCATCAACTGATCTATATACTGGTATGTAGATGCATTGATTTCTCCTATTTTATAGCATCTCAGTATTTTTCTAGGGCACATATTTGCATGCATGCAAAGTTCAGGGTTTGCTTTCCTGTTTGATTAAGGAGTAAGTCTACTAGTCATCTACAGTATACACATAAACAAGAAAATATCAGTTTGGGATATTACATAAGCCCCATTCCTCGTACTCAAATGGATCTTTCCGAGTGATCTTGCTTTTCTTCACACCCGTAAAACTCAAGCTATATGCTGCTCTTGAAGGAGCATTGGGTAGGTGGTAATTTAACCTTTTTCGGACCTCCCCAACTAAGTACGAAAAATGTTCACCTTTTCTTCTACGGAAGTTAAGAGAGTTCTTCTGTGGTATGTTTTATACTTTTTCGGCCTTAAAAGACTAAATTTGACGAAAAAGGACCCCCCTGGAGTCTTCTTCGGAGTTTTCATACTCTCTAAACATGAAAACACCAAGTGAGCATGTACTAGTTCGGGCTCATAAAATCCACAAATCAGTAACATTATCAAGCATTATTTCCTCTTCTCTTCAAGCTTGTCAAAAATGAAGAGAGACTCGAGTTGACTTTTCTGGACTCGTTAAAATTTAACAGGAAAGATAAGGAAGAAGTTTTCTTTTGATTCTCAGTTGATGGCAGCATGTCATCCTTGAACATAGCACTCTTTGTACTTTTCGATACTCATGTCTCAGTGTTCACTTTCAGTTTAGCTATCACTTCGAGTTTCTTACTCCTCCACTTGTTCGTTATACCTGGGGAATCTGCTCATGTCTCCTACATGACAGATAAGTCTAGTTGTATTATCTATAAAGTTAAAAGCTGCCTCGGATCATCTCTATGTCATGCTCACTGTTCAAGGATTTCTCCCTCCATCTGATTTTTTTTCTTGATCCCATCATTGTCCTATCTGATATTACTTGTGTCTCCATTCCTTTATCCAGTTCCTAGTCACTCTTGTGGTCCATTGGAGGATCTATTGCCTTCCTCATTACAGTATGGTTTCTCATCAACACTTCCTGACGACGAAGACCTAGAGTTTTGACGATAGTACCTCAGGATTCATTTTCACTATTGGTGAATTCCTTTGCTTCAGTTGTCAATTATCACCTATTGGTTGACAATCTGTTGAATCCTATCCATGTTCGACTTTGACACATCTATTCACATGGCCTGGATTGTACTGGTTCTTTTGGATTTTTGACGAAGACCTTAGGTTCATAACCTAAGTTGCGCAAGACTATGTTGTGTTCACTTACATAGTTTCCAGAACTTTGAAGGCTCATCATTATTGTATATTGTGGCTTCGATCCACCTTTATAATATACGCGGTCTTGAACCCATATCATATGATGTACTCAAATATTGTAAAGGAGCTAGTGTTCCAATATTTTGAACATGGCATCCTCAGATATGATTTTGTATATGACATTTCTATGTATTTGTTTCAGGTACTTCCTATGCTCCATTGGACCTCTGAGTTCTCCAAGATAATGATTATAATGTATTTTGGCCATTGCTTTCCTCTGACTTCACACATTAGGGGGCATCTTTATCAACCCAAATGGCACTTCTCCGTCCGAGTGCTGACATTCTTCATGTTGGTACACAAAAGGACATATTAGGATTGAAGTTGCCAAAATACTATAGATGGGCATGACTTGGGATGCATTTACCCTCAAACTAGCTTTATATATATATTTTTCTAAGTGTTGAGTTGCATACGCGACTATCTGCATTGCAACTCGCATACTGTATGCGAGTATTTGCATTGCAATTCGCGTACACTTGCGTACGTGGGTTTCCTTCGAGCAACTCGCGTATCATACGCGGGTTGCCTATATTAATAGTCGCATACACCTTGTTTTGACTTTAAAAAATATAGAACTCGATTAGATGAGATTAGTTGGGCCCTAATCCATAACTATCTCAACTATCTCAACCATCCCAACCTTCGAAACTACTCTATTTCCCAAAGTATAAATAGAGGCCTTGGGGTGGGGACTAAGGAATCAATTTTGGAGAGCAAAGTTATGCTGGTCGTATATCTTCAGAATCTTGGAGCAGCAGAACTCAGAGTCCTTTGGTTGTACAGGAGTCCTTGTCTCAGAAGCTGGGTTGTACTCTTATCTCATTCATCGATTGTTAACAAAAATAATTCTTTTTCCAATCTTGTGTTGAGTTTATTTCATGTAGTTTGGTTAATGAATATATTTGATTATATGTTTGATATACTGTTTATCTAACCTCTGATATATATATGCATGAGATATTACTTGAAGGATTTACTCTTTGCAGGTGAAGAGCTGCATCCTTGGAAGCTTTAGAGAGAAGAGGAGCAGGAGAAGATCAAGCTTGGATCAACCGTCGGTAATCGGGTAAGTGAAGACTTTCTTCCTATTCCCTTTCCATTCTTTGGTAAAGCTGATTGTCTGCAAGTTAGTAGTAAGTTGGTAACCCCAGATCCTAGGTTACAAGGGTGCTTTATCCTGAACAACAATAGGGTACCAAAGGTCCGATGGTCTTAAAAAATAAAAAACCATAAAGTTAATTTGACCAATGGTCCAAAAATAAAAAGCATAAAATTAAGTTGACTTACGATAGGGTACCAATGGTCAAAAGGTCTTACAAAATAAAGCCATAAAGTTAAGTTGACTTAAGATAGGGTACCAATGGTCCAAAGGTTTTACAAAATAAAAACCATAAAGTTAAGTTGACTTAGGATAGGGTACCAATGGTCCAAAGGTTTTACAAAATAAAAACAATAAAATAAAAGTCATCACGTTCAAGGTACACATAATAAGAGTGCCAGGACCAAGTAAAAGATAAAGGACCAAAAATCAACCAAAGGGATCATAATAAGAAGGTAAGACAACCCTCATACCCACAAGTCCAAGGTGTACCATAAAGGTGGACAAACAACCCCCTTTTACCCAAAGGACCAACAAGACCAAGGACTTTAATCTTTTCTCTCTCAAGGTATACTATCACATGTGTTCCATATATATTTTATCATCACAGTATAAGGAAGAAGATTCAAATTGGACGATGTGATCCTTTGGTCCTCAGTATTGCTCCTAAGGGTTAGGTCCTAGTGACATCATCAAGGGGTGGCCGGTCCCTTGAGAAACAACCTAGCAATAACCGAATAGGAGAGAGGACATCACACATCATCTTCTTGGTCAACTTGACCAAGATCCACCTTGTTAACTGACCAGGAATGTACCTGCAGAATTTGCTTGGTCCTAGACCAAGAATCTGCTTGGTTCCAGACCAGGAAGTCTCTGTCTCAACCTGTAGGATCTGCTTGGACATCGTGTCCAAGAAATTGTCTGGTCCTAGACCAGAATACTCTAAAGACATATAGGGGTCTAACCATATGTTAGGGGACTCTGCCATGGCATCAACGTGCTTGGTCCTAGACCAAGAACCCAGGAGACTACTGGGGGCGCTAGGATACCTTCTAGGGTCCTACTCTGCCCTGGTTAACTGACTAGGGTACCATCCTCCCTGAGAATGGGTCTCACAGCTGCACTATTTTAACACCTTCCTCCTCCCGAGCTGCTGTAGCAGCCTCCCTTCCACCTCGGTAGCCTTCCTTAAACTACAGGGCTGCCCTTTACAGTGGCAGCCCTCCCTTTTCCTATCCTATAACATCTGCACACGAATAATGCAACAAAGGGTTAGTACATTTCACATATTGTTTATGTTTGTCATTGAATGAGGACTGATCCACTACTTTATGCATCTATGTTTACTCAAATGCTTGAGGTCTAGAACATTGTATTTTCAGCTGCTAATGGACGTTGGTATGCTCATATGAAGTCTGGTACTAACGTATAACTCCTACTGTCAGAAACATTTACAACGAACGAGTGACATATGTTATCCATACTGCTGCATACTATTAATGACAGATACATACTGTTTGCAAAGTTGGTACAATTGTTTGGTTAACGCTTAGTTACATGTACTTACACAGATGTGAATTCCAAACTTCCAATGCTGTCATAAACATTGTTATATCTGAGCGATACCTAATTGCTGCATATTATTTATGATTCTGCTGCCATGAACAATGTTTAGGGTGAAGACTGAATACATACTGATGTACACACCTCATGCACACACATAAAAGTCAGGCCTTAACACGTGACAAATGGTGTTTATTTCTTGTAATATGATAATGAACGTTGCTGCCATGGTTTGTTGTTAAACTTAACATGATTATGCTGCATTAATGACTGTCATATGCTTCTTATATTGCTGTACTGAATACTGATATGTGTATGTATTTTGGTTCAAACATCTGAATAAAAGGGAATGTCATAAGTATCCTCATTAATAACTGATATGCTGTGGTAGGATTCTTGTATTTCTGCTAGCACTTGCTTATCTCTCACATAGGAAGTATTTGACACTTGATACCTTCATGCTTGCTTATAGAGTACATCCCTTTCCACTCTTTGACTCCATTAAGGTACTGGTCAGTGGTCACTAACATCCTCGAAAGAGATATTTTTGGTGTTTTAGTGTCTTTGCAGGGTTGTAATAGGGCTCTCCCCTAGGAGGCTTAGTCTTCCAAAGCAGTTGGGAGAAGTGACTAAGGTGACGGTAGTCACTTCCTCCTCAGATGCTTACTGGTGGCTTGGACTGCCATTTCAATCGGTAACAATGCACACTATCCCAAGAGGAATCAAGGGAAACATGGCAATGTCACCACACCTATCCCCTCTCACTTTAGGTTGGCTCTTCTCCAACTCAAGGGGGAGTGTTCCCTAGGGTTAAGGCTTACTAGGGCAAAGGACAATGAGGAGCAAGGTGATTCCAAAAGGGTCGCCCTAGCAAAGATTTGTAATATATAAATATACAATGGGTGATGGGAGGATAAGGGAACCCACTTCAAAGGACTAGTGCCAATCCAGCCCGGACCATATGGAGTCAATGGGTCGCTAACTTTAGAGGGCCTTGCTTCAACAAGCCAAATCCTCCAAGCAGTCACATGATGTGTCCACATAGAAGACCAGTCACCCACACATGTTCACAAGCTAGTCTCCAAAGCAATGTCACGGGGTTCGCCGAACTTGAACCTTCAGGTTTGAAGTTGGGCGAACCTAAAAAAAATTCAGAAATTCGTTCAGGTTTGTCTAGGTTCGGGCAGTTGTTTTTAGCTTTGCGGCTAGGGTTTCAACAAACCAATTTTTTTGGCACTCCCTACGTGTTGTGTAAGCTGGATTTTCAAACCTGTGAGTCCGTGACTCGAGCTAGTGTAGTCGTTACTTGAGAAGAGATAGAGCGGCTGCGTGAGGAAAAGGTTGTTGTCTCTCTCACGACTCTGCTAGATTGCTACGGTCCACGACTATCCAAATATAGGCGATAGTTTCCACAATCCACGGCTGCAGGTTTCATTTTCCACAACATCCAGTTGAAGGTTCTGTTCGACCAGTTCGCATTTGCTCGACAATTGATTTTTGAATGTTTTACATTATAATTTTTGAATGTTTATATTATAATTTTTAATTATAGTTTATTTTTAAATGTTATATATTATAATTTTTAATTAAAGTTTATTTTTAAATGTTTTATCTTATAATTTTTTAATATAGTTTATTTTTTATGTTATATATTATAATTTTTAATTAAAGTTTTTTTTAAATGTTATCTTATAATTTTTAAATATAGTTTATTTTTTAATGTCATATATTATAGTTTATTCTTTAATGTTTTATACTATAGTTTATTTTTAAATGTTTTACATTATAATTTTTAACAACAATTTATTTTAAATGTTTTATATTATAATTTATAATACAGTTTATATATATATTGAAAAATGTAAATAGTCGAACCTTATGTCGAACCCCATCCGAACTTCATTCGAAAATTCGAACCTGAATCGAACCTAGAGGTCGCCGAACCCGAAAACGAACCCGAACCTCGAAAACGAACCTGAACCTTGTGACATTGCTCCAAAGGCTTCCTCAAAGGCTACTTGCCCGTCTAGCAAAGTTCACTTGGTAGCTTAACTAATCACAAGTAATCTTCAATGGCCTCTCTCAAGGTAACTTGCTCTTCAAGCAAGGTCCCAAAGGGGGTTCAAGCCATCAATGTTGTCTACAAGGAAGTTGGGCCACTCATACCATGTCCACAAGGCAGCTAAAATAAGGGGACTCTCCAACAAACAATTGTCCACAAGAAAATGGACTATTCAAGTCATGCCCACTTGCCAACCAAACCTTCCTTCACATGTGTCCACAAGGTGACCTTTCTCAAGGGATGCCCATAAAGCTTTACCTGATTAGGGCTTGAATAGGGCATCTAGGAGGTGCAGTCTGCTACAGGTCTGCTTCCACAGTTAGGTGCACTTATTACGGCTCCACAGAACCCCTTTCGAGTGCAAATCTGTGTGATTATTATGGGGTAATGGCTGCCACATGTCTGCAATCTTAATCTTCTTGCTGCTACAGGAAGGAATTTCTGAAACTGCCATCGAAACTGTCTTTTACAGCTGGTTTACTGACATACTGTTAAAGGCTACTATTTCAAGGCTGTTACAAAGATCCTCTGAAACAGGTCCAACAAACCCCTCAATTCTGCCCTTTTCTACTGGTATAGGATTGTTTTAAGGCCACTACAGATCTGAGATTATGCCTAGAACGCTGATTGGAGGGCACAAAAGGGCCAAACCATGCCCAGATCTACCTCAATCATGTCCAGAGGTTCTAGGCACTGCCCAGAACTCAAAACACTTACTGCTTCTCCTCAGAAGTTGTGTCCAGAATTTATGAAAATGCACTTAGCTGTGATTATGTTGCATAATCATATCCCAATTGTACTCAGATCGCTGTCTTAGGCTGCAACTACTGATTAGGGCCACTGTTTAGGGCTGTTACAGAACCCAGATTTGATGCAAAAACAACCCAGAACTGCTCTAAAAGTGCCCAGATTTGCTCTAAGGTTGAATTTGACTGCTGCTCCACGAGTTCTCTTCTGCTTGAAGGCTGTTTGAGGCCCAGACCTACATTTTTTAGGAACAGTCCTGAGTTTTAGAGCTGTTTACACCCTAAACACTGCCCAGAATTGCTTCATTTATCTTTACACATAGAGAGAGGTGTCCAAATTTGAGTTTTGAGGACTCTCGTTGCTGTTTCACGGTTTCACCCAATAGGATTGAGTAGAACTAAGTTTTAGGGCTGGTTATTGTCAAAACAGTCCATAGTTTCCTCAGATAGCATCATCATTAGAACAAAGTCACCCCCTGAAGAGTGTGATCAGAATCACACGTGGACACCGATACAAAATGGGGTTTTAATACAACCCTACCATCTTGTAATAAAGATTGAATCTTTTTGACTTACACATTGAAGCACACTAATAGAAGTTCCAGTCACTCTTCGCTCAACTGATTCATCAAATAAGGTCCTGTTAACTCGTGGCAACACACTGCTGTTCAAAGCTACCATTTGAACATTGCCATGTATTGCAGACATAAAAGACAGCACCACAGCTTAAATGCATAATTTTGTTTTCAAGGATTACTCTGAAAGGATGGATTTAATGGAGAATCTCCTCTTTTGCTAGATGACGCAAGTGTGAGGAGGGAAAGCTGAAAAATCCCCAAAGAAAAGTATTGATCCTCAATAACATTATAGAGATTAGAAGCAAAACTGATAATAATCTAGAAATTGTAAGTCGATACAAATCAAGGTCACTCTTATATCTATCACAGGACTATGATCATTGATGATCTTGCTGTGACATTGTCATGTAATTCGGTGTAATGAGAAGTCCCTATCATTCTATCCTTAGTTTCTAGCCAATAAAGGGTTTTGGTGTCCATTTAGCCAATAGGTGACTACATCATAACTTGGTGAGGAAGTATAATTAAAAGGAGAATAAAAATAAGAAAGAGACTATAATGGGACCAGAGGTTGAGACAGTGATCTTGGATCCTTATATCATCCAGAGTCCCATGTGATATAAGCAAACTTGTGACTCAAGTTGGTCACTGCAAGTGGCATTAATCAGCAATTTAGTTTCTAGAAGCAATAACATTTAAAAACTTATCTCTAAGACAAATTCACAACCCTTGCATATGGGAAAAAAGATTGTGTTTTCTAGACTCACACATTTAGGCACTGATAGAAGCTCTTGTCACTCCTCTTCTTAGCTGATTCATCAAGTAGGTTCTTGATAACTTGTAACGACACACTGCTGTTTAAATCTACTGTTTGACTATTGCTTTATATTGCCGACGAGACAGCACCACAGCTGAAATGAATAATTTTGTTTTCAAGAATGCTCCAAAATATTGGATTAAATGCATAATTTCCTATTTTCCAGATTACATAAGTGCGGGGGGGAAAAAGGCTTCATAATTCCAATGAAAAGCGCCAATCCTCAATGAAATTATAGAGATAAGAAGTAAAACTGATATTCTACAAATTGTTAGTTTAAACTTTATACAATTAAGGCCACTCTTACTCTACCACAGGATATGATGTCTGATGATCTTCCTTACACTTTTATGCAATGAGGTGTTATGAATAAGTCCCTATCACTCTATCTGTTTTCTGGCCAAAAGATGAGGGTTGTGGTGTCCATTTACCAAATAGGTGTTTCATGCCATAGCTTGGGGAGGAAGTACAGATCCAAGGGGAATAAAAATTTAAAAGACAAAAGAATGGGGCTAGGGGTTCAGGCAGTGATCTTGGATGCAGCTAGGAATGATATAAAAAAGGAACCATAGTAGTTCTGGAGCTAGATATTTTTTGATTATCTGAAGAAAAGATCAACATGGTGCATGGTAGTTGTCTTTGAAGTTTGGAGGCAGGCCTGATTGATACTCAAAACTGCTGTAGAGTTTTGATGCCATTAGAAATTCTATATTGTATAAACAGAATCAGGATTGGGCAGACCTGAAATGAAAAGCTCACTGACTGATTCAGAACTTAGCAAGTTAGTTGGTGAGGTGGTTAAGCTAGAATAATATCTCTAAAGTGAGTATAGAGATTTGGAGGATATTGGTGCCATAAACTTTCAGTGCAAAATTTCTTATACTGGGTGAATTTATAAGGTTTGTTATTGATTTTGGTTAACATGCCAAGCATTGCATTATATTTATCAAATCACAATATGTTTAAAGATTGAAGCCTGTAAATTGAACATTTCACTTTGAAGTCTCTTCACTCCATAATGTCAGTGTTTTACTGATTTAAACTTTTTGTTTAGAATATAAAGATGCTGGTTGAGTCTGGTGGATATCTTTATTCAGACTTCTAATTGTTATTTTAAGGATAAGATCTGGAGAGTCGTGAGAAGATGTTGATTGTCTTTTGTAGACCTGAGTTAGAAAAGTATTTGGATCACAATATATATTTCCTCGAAAAGACATAAGGTACAATGCAGGAAATGCCATTAATTGACATCCAAGTTTCCAACTGATGTTCCCTGAACTATTTATTATCCTGTTTGTTTTGTAATGTTCACTAGCAGTAGATTGAAGTCCCAAGAACTTTATAGGTAGTCTGTACGTTGCTCTGCATAATCCATAAAAAAGGTATTGTGTTGTATATTGTATGAATTTGCAATGTTAATGGCATTGTTGTCATCTTCTTGAGTAAATGAAAGGATCAGTCAATAATACCTGTCAGATGATTAAATAGTTTAGGTTCATTTGATTTCAGACAGAATCAAGTGAACATGGCAGTCTGAATATTTCGTAGGTTAGACAGTGCACCTGTTCAAATATCATCATTAAACTTGAACTTAAGTAGCAAGAATCAAATATGTCTTCTTCATGATAGTTTAGGATACTGTTAATAATATTAGAGTGTTGGTGCAAATTGTGCAATTGTTTGGAGCTTATTCCTGGTTTACATCCTCGTAAGTGCATCTATCACAAACCTAGTATTCAGGTTGGATGTTGAAATCTTTGTTTAAGACATTAGGTGTCTGTACAACTATCAATAAACAACATTTTTGTCATTGTGCAGCCTTTTATTCCTGAATCCTTATCGATTGGTGGTGTAAATACTAATTTTATTCATTTGAGTTATGCTGGTAAATGTTTAATAGCCATCCTCAGCTGGGCCACAGCTGGTGTAAATGGAGCCATAGGTCCAATTGTGCTTCTGAAAGAGTATTGTGCATTTAATTGAATTGAAACTTTTTTTTTTGGTCTTCTGACATTACTTTATTACAAAGAAGAACAAAATCCAGGATATTTTAGAAGTTCAGGCTTAACTCATATTTGAGTACGAGTGTAAATACAAATTGGGTTTTGAGGTCTTAGCTGTATTTTCTTTGTTAAGTTTTATTACTTCTATAAATTTCAAGCGTTGTATATCATTGAGTCATCCTCCAGGGGGGGTTTGTACACCTGTAGGCTGTTACGTATTCTGCTTTACAGCTCATTATGATTCTTTTGATTTTGAAGAAAATAATTCCACTGTTTTTGTTCTCTAAATTTGTTTTTGATATTGGACTACAGCAGAAAAAGGACAGAAAATTGGAGAGGAGAGAGCGAACACCTTTCTTAGAAGAGCAGGTAATAAGGATGAGGGGAGGTGACAAACAAATGTCAGTAGACCTTGACAGACTAATGAATCAGGCAGACAACAAATATGAATTTGTGTTGGATATTGCAGCTGAAGCAGCGGAATACCAGATCAATGATCCAGATGCATTTGTGAATATGCAACCAATGGCAAAGGTTATTAGTGATCGAATGAATGAGGCTGGATTTGAACGTATAGATGGATATGATTATGACAAATATATACGTGAATTAGAAATATAAGGGAGAAAGGCAAACTAGTGTCAGCAGACATTGGCAGACTAATGTATGAGGCAGTCAACAAATTTGAATTTGTTTTAGATATTGAAGCTGAAGCAACTGACTACCAGGTCAATGGCGCAGATGCATTTGAGACCATGCAACCAATTTCAAAGGTTATTTGTGATCAAATGATTGAGGCTGGATTTGAACGTACAGATGGATATTATTATAACAAATATAAATTTTATTATTGAGACATTGGAAGAAAATACACTCCATGTTATTGAGATTCTTGAACCTGATGATGTAAATCATATTATAATTCAAAATGTATTCAAAACCTGTTAGAGTGATGTATTGATTATTATTTTAGATTAGTTTTTGCCTCAAGGAGTCCAGAGAGACGATAAATTCCACTTGCATCATGGCTACTCGTGAGCATCTAAAATTCTAAATTCAGTCGATTTCAATTTACGAATTCGGGAACTGCGTAATTTACATTGGTTGTTTAACCACATACTTTATCTTCTGTCATCAGAAAGGGAAAATGAAATTTTCAGCTTTCTATTCTTAGGTGTTGTATTCCAGAGTAAAATTATATATAGAATTCGTCATATACTGCAGTATCCGGTATCCACAGAAGTCAAATTTTGCAACAGATGCACTAACTATTATGCATATATTATGAAAGGGTGTTACAGCCCACAGTATTGCTTATATCTAAGCCAGTGTCATTCTTATTCAGAACATTCTAATGGTCCATCTTTTCAATTGCATTAATATAAAGAAGTCAGGAGTACAGAGAGGTCTGCCCGATTTTATAGATTTTAGTTTTCTATAGAAAACAACGGGAACAGTACACATGGCGACTTTGTTGTTATCCAGAAGGAGGTAAAGTTAGATATTGAATTAAAGTTATATGGCGAAGACTAGGCTGAACCGTAAACTACTCGTAAGGTTGCAGATCAAAATTACACTATTGCTTTTGAAGGATAATTTCTCTCTGTTTGCCTGGGACGCAAAAGACCGCTTTAGGAGTGAATTGAGATTGGATGACCGACTTCATAGGTTGACGCTATTCTATTAATTCTGCCCAAGCCTTTTTGGGCAAGTCTCTAAATGGTTAAACACTACAGGTGAAATCTCATGCTGGAGCTTATGATAAATCTTTTGTTCATATTTATAGGTGGAACCTTGATACAAGAACATCTAGCTGTGTGTCCATATGCAACAATGCAGAGGATACGATGTGAAGTGTTTGTAGGACGAGAAGCAGATTTGGAAGCATAAGGGAGATGACGGTGCATGGAGGAAACATCAAACGCAAAATAGCGAGGGCATGGGATGGCAGATTATTGTGCACGCAAAGGAAGATGAAGAGTAAGGCACGAAAAGTTGAATGGGTGTCAACATCACAGTGAAGTCATGCCAAGAAATGAGGATATTGAATTGTTACTAGTTGAAGTGGTTGAAAGACCAAATGACCAAGGTAATGCAAAGAAACTTATAAAGCTGTGTTACAGCTCAAACTAGTACGTATGATTAAACCACAAAAGAACAATGCTATCCCAACCGCAACTTAGAGAGGTTACCCACTGTCACCTCAATAACTCTCTCTCGACACTCTGGGTTGGCTCTTGTCCAACTCAAGGTGGGCTTCACTTAGATAGGATTGCTAGGCTATGACAATGAAGGACAAGGTGATGTGAAGAGGTAGCTTAGCAAAACAATCTGTCTTTTGGTAGTATAAATAAATAAAATGGGGCTGGGAGGACCATGAGACTAGTGCGAATCCAACAAAGGGCAAATAGAGTCAAAGGATTCTAGTCCAAGACAGGGCAAGTTTATGGATGGTTAGGGAAACTAGGGTTGCATACACATGCCTTAATGGAACCCTAACATGCTGAAAAATGACTTTGTAGATATCATTAGGAGGGCCCAAGAAGGTACCAAATCAA
This sequence comes from Pseudotsuga menziesii, assembly GCA_001517045.1. Lineage (NCBI taxonomy): Eukaryota > Viridiplantae > Streptophyta > Pinopsida > Pinales > Pinaceae > Pseudotsuga > Pseudotsuga menziesii. The sequence continues at coordinate 12,926 of LPNX010749928.1, read as the reverse complement.
AACCTTGTTAAGTAGGGTGTATCTTATATGATGAAAGCATTAAAGAGAAACAACTCTAGAAAACTGAAAGAAGCAAGTTAATACATCCATGTATAAGATAAAGGGAAGACGGGGAAATACTTCACACTTAAAATCCCACCAATGAGGTAAGTATACCCATTCAATTGGCCCTAAAAAAACAAGTCTAGGAATTTCTACATACTATTAACAACATTTAAAAATAGGAACAAGAAGCCAAATCCCACCAATGAGGTAAGTATACCCTTTCAATTGGACCTAAAAAAACAAGTACAGGAATTTCTACATACTATAAACGACATTTAAAAATAGGAACAAGAAGCCACATTTTGAATGGAGAAGAAACCCTTCAAATTGCACTATGAAAAGATATGTCCATTAAGCTTCAAAAGAGAGAACTCTCACAACCCAACCATGACAAGTGGGAGAGAGAACAAAGACGTGAACTTTCAACTCATCTTTCTCCTACAATAGAAAATAATAAAACCTTAGATCTAGCATAAGATGGAGTAAATGAATCAAAATACTCTAACAAACCCCAACAAAATCCATGAAACATGGTGGTCAAAGCTAGAAGTATAATTTCCAAGAGAGGGAAGGCCCAAGAAGGGAGTGCATCCATCAAATGAGGTTGAATGATGACAAGTAGAAGTCAAAACCTAGCCTCCAAAGGCTTCTCCAAGGTAGTGCTCCAAGAGATAGGGTCCAATAACAATGAATGAAGATGACTAGATCCTAGATTTAAGGTTTGACCATCCCTAAATACACTATGATGCCAAATTTCCCTCCAAGAAATGCATGGAAAACACCTCAAGTGGATGGCCTCATCAATAAATCTTCCAAAAAGTTGAACGATCCTCCAACAAAGGCATGCCATGTGTGGAAAAAACCCTCCAATGGGGAATGTTCTCCAGGAAAAACCTCAGTTAGTGTGTCAAGATCCTCTAAAGGTGGACACTCTCAAATGGCATACATGATGAGTAGGATGCCTCAAATGATGGAAGCTCCATGGATCAAGCATGTGAAACAAGTCAAAAGATGATCCAAGTGTCCCTCCAAGAGAATGCTCCTCTAAATAATGATGGATGAGTGTGCAATAGTGCCTCCAATGATGTAACACTACACCAAAATATGCAATAGACACTTCCAAAGGTGGATACCCTCCATAAAACAAGCCACAAGAACACTTTCACATGTGCCATGAGAGAGAAATGAGGAGGGAACTAAATATGATACCCAATAGTGCTATGATGCCATATATGTGCTGGAGATCAAGAATGCTCCTTAAGAAATGGGCTCCATACCATCAATCATGTGCAAGGAGGGTGCTGTCAGAAGTATGCACTACAAAACATCTATGAGAATAAAGAAAACCACGTGAACAAGAACACTCCACAAGGAGAGGCCTCCAAAGGCCACCATATCTTCCACATAAGCAAATCAACGCTAAATGATCTAGAGCTCTCTCATGGAAGACCCTCCAAATGTCATCATATCACTCAAATATGCCAAGTACTCCATGGGAAAAGATTCACATGTGATCTAGATGCCATATGAAACCCAAAACACCAGTGTGCTCCTCAAGAAAGCAATCCATGTGACATGTGAATGAAAAACATCACCAAACAATCATGAACACATCCATAATCATTTGCATGCGAGTACAAAAACATCATGAGAAGATACATGCCATAGCTCCTTGCATGAAGATCCATCATCACAAAGGAAAGCATCTACCACTCATATGCTACCGCATGGAGCGAAATGACAACATCAAGAACCCAAGGCACAAACCGGATCCATCAACTTGTAACCCCTTGTTGAAGATGTGAAAACTTTCGCATGTGGATATCCATGCAAAAGGTGGGGGGTAACACTTATGCAACAATGAAGAGATTGGGTTGGATTAGATAGAAAATCAATGGGCTCCAAGGAAGAGCAAGTTGGTTGTCAATAGAAAACAACAAATGCAATTTGTGTCAATGGTAGAAGAAAGGCATTAAGAGTTTAGTGAGAGGAAATAGAAGGTCATTCGTTAGAAGAGAAGGATTAGCTTTTGAGTGATTGGTTGTTAGAGGAGGAAGAGTATGAAGGAAGCAAGGTGTAGCGAAAGAAGTGGATCTTAAGGTAGTGGGAAGAAGTTCGAAGTTGTAGATCGTGTGTAGAGGATTGGTATATAAGGTTGTAAACTTTGTAGAAGTGAGGTTGCAAGGATTGCTACCAAGACATGTAAGCTTCAGAAGCTTTTCATTACATGTATTTTGATTTGATACTAAATAAGGAGAATGAGTAGATCTCGATTATCTTGTGGCATATCTCATATTTTTGTTTACAAATTTGTGTTTATTTATTCGTGTAGTAAGTACCACGTGTGGTGAGAGTTTGGGTGCTTCAAGTGCAAAATGGAACTTTACAATTATTGTTGCACCATTTTTGTTATTGGAGTAGAATTCAAATTGGAGAGAATTTTGTGATAGTGTTTCAAGATGAAGCCAAATAACAAAGTGGAATGGTGGTACTTAGAAACACCATTAAGCAATGAAACACATCTTTGTAAGATCTCAAAGACCACAATTTATTATATGTATTGGGCATATAATGAGGCTAGGGCCTCACCAATAAATAGGTTTAGGGTTTACCCTAAGACCACGGGGTGGGACTATAAGAACCAATGAAGTGGTTAATCATAAACGGAGGAGTGATCAAACAATCCAATAAGCCCCTCAAGTTTTGGTTTACATTAAATAGTCTCACTCCCTCCATTAAACACAACTTGGAGGGTATATGAATTGGGGCATTATGCTAACTCCTTCCCTTAATGACAACTTCCTGTAGAGAATCTCATTAATGCAACATGTGTGAAAATTCTAGGTATATCACATCTCCTTTCATTCTCCCTTTACACAACTAGGCTAGAAATACCGGTAGTGAAAAATACTTGACCATGACTAGGTACAATAAGGAAATAACTTATGGAAATAATAGCTCCAATGCTATGAGAAAATATGTTAAGAAGGAGCACTGGAAATAGATCTTGCTACTAAGATAATTCTCACAAGCATACACAGGAAAAATAGAGAGAAGAAAAGAGACTGTATCACATGAATGAAGAGATGAATATTGGAGTGTATCTTTCCATTAATTAATGATGAATAATAGTGTACATAAATAGTACATCCCTCATAGGAAAAATCGAGTTGTATGGAGATAACTCATAAAGCTCAAAAACGCTGACTTACCAAAATATGATAAACTCATATAGGTGGCTAAAGCACTTCCCGAATCAATCAAGGACCTCACGAATTAGAAAAAAGCATGAGCAAGTCGTCAAGAGTGATGGAAAAGCATGCTAATCTTAGAAAATGGAGAGAAAGTCATGAAGGATGGGTTGGCAACAAAAGATATCAGTTTCCTAGTTAACTAGCTTTACCTTATCTACATAAAAGCATGATAAAATTAAAATAAAGCAGAATTTGCAGTAAAGCACAATTACCAATTCTGGATGTCCATAAAGTGGTCAAGATCAACCCAGAATCAGAAATAAAGCATTCTTGGGGTATAGATGGCATGTCTTGACTTTAAGGTGCAAGTGGATGCCAACTAATTAAGTTAGTGGGTAGATAATTAATCCAATAATGATTAATTATTTTATTATAAGTATTGAGTGGGTTTAATATATTCCAACAACCATCTTTAAGTCTGACTTTATGATGGTATGCCAAAAATATAGGTGTATATAGGGCCCAACAACAAGGCTATGGTTACCCTTTAACAATTATCCATGTCCAAAAAGCCGAGGAAAGAGGCAAAACCACATGGGGGAAATCTTCCCTCAAGAAAGGACAAGGCACAACCAACGCTGTAAGTTTGGGAACCTCCCCATACTAGCTATATTATGCCATTTGATGAGCTTTCCCTAGGCGTTGGTTGGAAAGCCTAACTTCCCCATGAGGTTGGAAGGAGAGTCCCCATATGAGGTTGGAGTGATATCGCTAGATAGAGACCGGGGTAACTTCCAACATGAGCACATGTAAAATCCGTTGGGCACACATATGATATGGGCACACTGACAATAGCTTCCTACTAGTTTTAAGGCTACCGCGCAAGATCCCCGATGAGGACCGCACAAGATACCCGCAAGCACACAGTCAATGGTCTAGGGGAAGGGAATTAGACATGCTGACTGCATGAATAATAGTGTACATAAATAGTACATCCCTCATAGGCAAAATCAAGTTGTTGCGTCGAGAGGCGTTCTATAGTCCAGTATGGGGGAGATCTTGTAACGTGATGTAATGTTACTAACATGTCGACAAAAAATAATAGTGAAAGTGAATATTATGGGAGGGATCTTGTAACATGATGTAACGTTACTAACGTATGTAACATGTCGGCAAAAGATAATAGTGATGGTGAATATTATGGGAGAGATCTTGTAACGTGATGTAAATTTTGTAACGTTTGTAACATGTCGGCAAAAAATAATAGTGATAGTGAATATTATGGGAGAGATTTTGTAACACAAAATAAAAAATAATATCACTTTCCTAAAGTTATTTTTATTAATAAAAAATAAATTTTCTAATAGGCCAAAATAAATGTCAGCCACAAAGACAATCTAATATGGGGGAGATGTTGAAATCTTCCTACCTAACAAAACAATAAAAAAGTAAAAATTTAATTATCCGTAAAAAAAATATGTGGATCAAGAAAAAAACACAAAATTGAATTATAAGCAAAAAAAATGTTGGCCTTGCACATGGTTTTAAAACCATGTGCAAGGCATTCTAAACAACCCATGGTTTTATTGTACATGGTTTAGGAGGCTTTGCACATGGTTTTAAAACCATGTGCAAGGCCTCCTAAACAACCCATGGTTTTATTGTATATGGTTTAGGAGGGCCTTGCAAATGGTTTTAAGACCATGTGCAAGGCCTCCTAAACAACCCATGGTTGTAGGAGGGCCTTGCATATGGTTTTAAAACCATGTGTGGGGAATTGATGCAATGTTCGTTTTTAACAAAATAAAAAATAATAAAAAATATTATGTCAGCCATAAATAATATTAAATTTTAATAATAAAAATATTATATGTGGATCTTAAATAAAAAGATGTGTCTTTTTGTTTGAATCAAATCAATGGATACCTAAGAAGAGGTTTGCACCTCGAGAGATTTGATCCATCTCAGCGCTTGATCCAAATCCTAGGCTCTATTAAGCGCCGAGAGGGATCAAATCTCCCGAGGTGCAAACCTCTCCTCGAAAAGCTCCTTGAGAGCAATACCTGAGAAGAGGTTTGCACCTCGGGAGATTTGATCCCTCTCAGCGCTTGATAGAACCTAGGATTTAGATCTAGGCTGGTTCCAGTCTTGGGCGGTGACACAAAATTGGAGTTTGAGCAACATTGTAAGGAACATGTTAACTTGAAAACACATATATAATTATGAGGATTATCATAATCTACGTAATAAGTATTAAGGATTGAGTAAATTGTTAAAATGGAAAAGAAAGACAATAATTTGGTAAGGATTAAATAAATGAGAATATGGTTCACATCATGATCATTCTCAATCTATCTTCTTCATCTTTTCTTATCTTCACTCCTGGTAGTTTTGACATCTTCTTATATCGATCATATGAGAATGGAGGTTGAAATCGTAGACCTGCCAAATCTTTAACTCGAGATATTGCTGTAAATATCATACCCTGCCTCTCTTGCTTTCCAATATTAATAGTAGCTCTCTCCAATGTCAATCCTTGTGACTTATGGATTGTTAAACCCCAAGCGAGTTTCAATGGAAGTTGTTTTTTATTACCTCTTTCGATAGATGTAATAGGAACAACTTCAGGAAACGATTCATCCCATGATACCCCCACATAATTATCAAATTTAATTAAAACATAAGTGGGTGGTTCTGGAGGCGAACTTCCTGGGTTATATACAATTTGTTGTATAACTCCAAGAGCACCATTAACGAGGCCTGCATCAGTCCAGAGGTTTGATGTAAGCATTACCCTTGCTCCTATGGCTATAAGTAATTCAAGTTCCAACCCTTCTTCATCTCCTTCCATAGAATAGTTGCTTTTTACAGATGTAGCAATACTGATCGCAATGGGCCAGTTTAGGCTTCTTAATAAACGCTTGTTATGACAATTTACATCATCATTTGTTGCAAACAAATGTATTGCCTTATCGAAGGAATTTTTCAATGTTGCATGTACAGAAGTATCTGTACGAGTCATCAGTAATTTCCAATCCTCTATTGTTGGAACTGCATCTCTAATATTCATTAACAAACTACGAAAATATATTTGTTCATTGCTTTGTCCATTTTGTCGAAACACAGTATCGAGGGTCACAACTGTTGTGAATGTGTTCCACAATTCTCTTGCAAGACCTTCCGATGCATATACAGGCTTATCCATGACAGGCGGCAATTGTCCCAAATCACCAACCAATATAATTGATCTTCCACCAAAAGGTATAGTAGCATTTTCTGGGAAGGCTTGGCGAAGTCTTGAATCTATTTTGATTAATAGATTTTTTCCAATAAAACTCATTTCATTGATCAAAATATATTTAACATTCCTAAACTCTTCCTGTATGTTAATTAAACTCGGTCCTCGTAAAGGATTAATTTCTTTGATCGGTATATGAAGTGCAGAATGAACTGTTCTTGCAGATATGCTGAAAGCTGCCACCCCTGTAGGAGCTAGAAAAAGTAATGGACCTTTCCCTGGATGTGAAAGATTTTCAAGTGTATTTTCGATGGCTCCAATCAAATATGACTTTCTGGTACCTGTAGTTCCTTGGATTATCATGCGTAGTGGATCAACACCCATTCTATAATGCTCAAGGATAACATTGTATGCTATTCTTTGCTTATCCCCCAAACTATCAATTGAGTAAGACTTTGCATGTTGATTAGTAGAAATCGTTTTCAATTTTCGCATATAAGAGATGAAATTAATTGCATGACTGGAGGTCTCTTCATTTACAAAAGCAGTGTTCCAATCATTCATACGATCAAGATCCCTATGTCCAAGCATCTCAAGCTCATTATAATTTATAAATTGATTTTTATATAATCCACAAATGATCTCCCATTCATGCTACCTGGAATCTCTTTGTGGATTTGGACATTCTTCTTCTTCGTCGGATTCAACTTGAGCATATGTAGGCACAGGTTTGTAATCAACATGCCAAGGTATATATTGCAAATTTTTCCAATTCTGTAAAATTTCATCAGATGTGTGGCCTATATCTCTTCGAAAGTCATGAAATGTCTTGTACAAAACCAACTCGGACCAATAGAATTCGACAAATTTCTCATCTTTTCGATCAGAAATAGAGTTAAATCTAGGAAACACACGTACAATAGATGCATTACTTCGTGGTAACCATTTTTCCCCTCGTCGACGTTTGTCATATGACCAATATTTTGCAACATCTATCAATGTAAGTTGCTCCATATTCTCCGGTCGCTTAGTATATGCATCAATCAGAGAATTGTCATTGTCAGCATTATATGTTTCAACTTGTACTTGTTTGAAAACCTTCATACCAACATTTAGAACCACAAAATGACGACTTCATTCTGAAACAGGAAGCTCTAAAAGCATATGGCATGTCTCCTGTGCACCAATGTCCCTATCAAAAATGGATTCACACAACAAACTTTTATATGCACGTGATGCTGGTTCATTCAGATTTTGGATAGAAGAGACCCGCATCAACATATTGTGGAAAGTTTCAAATCCATTTTCTGTTTTAGCAGCGTATTTGGCTATGTAATTAGTAACGACGCGCTTGGAAAGTATAGGCTGCCAATCTATATTAGCCCTCCACATCATCAGTGTTTCACGATTGTGTGTATTCACTCTGTCATCATTTCTTCTAGGTTCATACTTTTTTCTCCTTGTTCATCAATGTAAAGTTTTGACTGGTCACATAGATTCCATGGTGCGTGGTACCGACATACCAATTTTCCTCCTTTCTTTCGAAGACAACTTCTCTCATTGCAGGTAATATGACGCTCAACATAGTTAAGAAGTTATTCATAATCAGTCATTGGATCCGATTGAAATATTTGTTTTGTGCCTTTTACACAAGGATGATCATCTACATTATCTCCAATTTGAATATTTCGTTGATGTCCCTCATGTGGATTTAGTGCATAAAAATTTAAAATTTTTACCACAATAAATGATTGTGTGTGCACAAAAAGATTTATAAAAAAGTTTAATAATTTATAATATAATTTTTTTTTACCAGTATATCATTTATTGTGTGTAGAATAATCTAAACTTTTCACTAATATTTTTTGCCCTCATCTCTTAACTCCACACTAACCTAACATACTTGTCAACCACTATTAATGAGACAATATAAGTTGAGCTTCACTATATAACACCTTTTACTTAGGGTGACATGGCATATTTGTAGTGTACTTTTTATTTTATTTTTTATTCTTATTTTTCTTAAGAAGCCCATTTTAGATCCCAAATCCGCTCTAATTCACTATCAATATTCACAACTCCAAGATTATAATTTTTTAATTTTAGAATGACTTACCCACAATAGTTGTGTTAGCGGTTGAAATTAAATAAACATAAAAATATAGGGAAAATCATTGTTTCAAGGATGGGTTAGTTCATATGACTCAACAAAGTTTGAAATATAAAAATAATAATAATTTTTTTTTAAAAGGTAGTTCCTACACCAGATTTTCACATTCATCGAGATTAATGTGCCTTATACAATGGAATTTGTTCTTTCATTGATTTTCATTGCATTTTGTGGAATACCGCAAATATTTTTGCATTTATAAGGTAGAGTGTTCTTTATGGAGATTCTTAACTTCATCCAAGGATGGTACACTTAGGTTGTGTGTGGATTTTAAACCATTTAATAAGGCCACAATCAAGAACAAGTATCCATTTCTGAGAATTGATGACCTTTTTGATCAGTTGAGGGGAGCAGAAACATTTTCCAAAAATTGATTTGAGATCTGGATATAAGAAAATGCACATAAAAGATGAGAAAATCATCAAAACAACATTTAGAACTAGGTATGGGCATTATGTGTATATAGTTATGCCCTTCAAAATGACAAATTCCTCAGCCACATTCATGTGTCTAATGAATGGCGTGTTTAAAGAATTCATGGACAAGTTTATTATAGTGTTCTTGGACGACATTTTGGTATATTTGAAATTTAAAGAAGAGCATGAAGATCATGTTACGATTACTTTGCATATCCTGAGAGAAAATCAACTATATGTTAAGCTTAGTAAATGTTCATTCTATCAAAAACAACTGTTATATTTGGGTCATATTATCTCTAAAGAAGGGGTAGCTGTGGAGTCAACAAAGATAAAATCTATTCAAGAATGACCCACTATGAAAAATGTTATGAAAGTTAGATCATTTATGGGTCTGGAAGATTATTATAGAAGATTCATAAAAGCTTTTTCTAGGATTTTAAATCTGATTACATCTTTACAAAAGAAGGGTGTAAAGTTTATATGGAATCAAAAGTGTGAAGATAGCTTTTGACTCCTAAAGGAGTTACTTGCAAGTGCTCTAGTATTAAAAATTCAAGATCTAAATAAAGAGTAAATAAAGAGTATGTGGTTTGTATTATTGCATCTTTAAAAGGACTTGATGGAGTTTTGATGCAAGATGGGCATGTAATTTTCTATGAATCATGGAAGCTAGAGGAGCACTAGAAAAACTATGCTACTCATGATTTGGAGTTAGTTTCCATAGTTCATGAGTAGACTGCAGCTTTACACCAATGATATCAAGTCTACAGATAAATTCATACCAATGATTCCAAGCGCACGTTAGTTTCCATAGTTCATGCACTCCGGATGTGGAGGCATTACGTCATGGGGAACAAATTTGACTTAAAACTGATCATCACAACCTAAAATACTTGTCTGAACAACCTCATCTGAATGCAAGACAAGCATGAGTGAATTCAATAACAAAATTAAGTACATAAAAGGCAAAGAGAACAGAGTAGAAAATGCGCTTAGTATAAGATGCCAATTAATGCAAGTGTCAACCATCAATGGTTGGAGATCTAATTTAAAAATTATCTTACATGAGGCATTGCAAGAGAATGATCATTGTTTACAGGTCATGGCAGCATTGCAGGAAGGAAACAAGCCATTAATATTTTCAATCCAATAGCAGAATTTACATACAAGCTGATAGCTAGCCCTACCGCCTTTTGCTAGAGTATGTAATGTTTTCCATGTTTCATTATTGTAAAAGTATGTTTATGATTCTAATTATATACTTAATTGGTATGTGATACTGGTGGAACCCGAAGGGGAAATCCAAGTTCAATGAATCAACATATTGGACAGAAGAATCAAAACTCTCAGGAACATGACCATAGTCAGAAATCAGACAAGTACATTTTAGTCTGTGAGTGTTTAAATTTACTTAGTCAATTTGTCAGAAGTATGGAGTTTACGTGTCTCCAAATTTATGTAGCCACATAGTAGAATAGAAGTCAAGTTTGTAGGTAAATAACAGTCAGAAATTTATTACAGTCTTAAATGTGAATTCAGGTAGCTTCCAAGAGAAGTTGATGATTGTATCTATGTAAATAAAAAAAACCAATCATTCACAATATAGAAGAATAGAAGAAGAACAAAGAGAAAGAGAAGGAGAAGTTCAAGAAGAAGTAAGAGCACATGCTCGTACTTCTTAGAAATCGTCTAGAGCCCAAGCTCTGTGAAAATTAAGTGAATTCATAAGTAACTGTGTATGCAACTGTAGCTTCGGGTTTGTCTCGGTATTATATTTTCACGTGTTAATTACAAGCATAATAAAAATTATTTACTTTCATCGTTGTGGGATAAATATAAAGAAGTGGAATAATATTATATGAAATAATTATTAAAACTTAGTTTTACGCAAAGCACTTCGCAGGCAAGTATTTTATTATTGCGCAAAAGTTCTCTCAGAAATTAATTTGTGAATATTGTGCAATAATTCGCTCCAGTAAACTGGAGATTGTAAGAAAAGTTAAAAAACGTTTAATAGTGTAAATTTTGCATAGCACAATAAAAGTTATTGTGCATTTTTTCCTGGACTCATATTGAACTCATACGCATTCATTGTTACATGATTTTTCCTTTAATTGGTCGACTGATGTTGTCAGGATTTCCTTTATGCAACCGATCCTCGATAAGCTCCTAAACGATTGGGAGAATTGCTGGTTCATATGCATGTACAAAGTAATTAACTTTTGGTTTATTTTATTTTCCTTATCTTTTCATTTACATAAGAATGGTGGACTGAATTATGTGTAAACTAAATACTACAATGTTAACCAAAATTTTGAACGTTTGTGCTTTGTGTTAGTAAATTCTATAACCAGTATCAGTGGGAGATCAAATATTGGTGGTGTTTTGTGTAATTATAAGGTATAACTAATGAACTTCCTCACACCCTTAATTCAATGCCCAATGATAGCATTTACAACCATTTCTGTTTGAGCATATTGCATTACACATCTAATATTTTATGGCTATCATGCTTTTGTGTATCTTGTTTATGCTTGAGGATGTGATGAGTGGGAAAAAGCTTTGGGAATAAAGTGATGTGTGTGAATATGCTACTAAACAATGTAGGATAGTTTATTGGTGTTTATATTAGAGGGCACTTGGATTTGGATCTATCCAGAGTGTAGATCAAGGCCACAACACTGCAATCTTTGACGCCTTCGTAGTGTTAAACCCACAACAATCCTCAGATGTAGATATATAAACATGTATTGACTTGAATGTCTATTGAGATGCAAATATATGGTTGAATGGGTGATGTGCATGCTCATTTACATGTTTAGAGTGTGTTAGTTTGACATAACATAGAAGTAGATACCAGATTAGGCATAGCCAAATTGTAGAGTGGATTGTTCCATTGTTGAGCATGATCTCAACATTACAAGAAAACATACTCAACATTGAAACCAAGTAGAGAGATACCATTTCATCATATTGAATTAATCATGAAGGAGCTTGAACTCATGATCTTGTTGGTGAATTTTGTAAGAACCCAAGTATCAGAGCTCACGGCGAGACGAAGCTCATATCTCTCAAAAACAAGGTTTTTGACAGATCTTGCATGAAAATTGAGCAAAGCTCAAAAATTCCAGCACTGCACTAGAAGCCAAGGCTTACCACTTAATACCCGAAGTAAGGAAATTGTTGGTCACGCTTGCTTGATCAACTATACTGGGTGTGATGAAAGCCTAAAATGTGTAGGCTGTTCGACCTTACGGTGCCCCTTTTGTTGTGATTTGCAGGTTTTTAATAGGTGAAAGCATTCACTCCAGTAGTTTCAGATGGCTTCTTCCGTAGAACTCTTGACTCCGTTCAATTTCCACTCATGGAAAGGAGACATGGAGATCCAGCTACGTGCCAGAGGACTCTATAGGGTCACTATGGACACTGAAGAAGAGCTTGCTTCTGTGACAGACAAAGCTATATTCTTGAACAAGAAAGATGAAGCATTCAGATTCTTGTGCCTCTCTGTTTCATGGGATCTTCTTTTCCATCTCTCGGGATTGAAGACTCCAAGGGAAATTTGGGACAAATTGACATTAGAGAGAATTTGAGGTCAAAAATGGGCCTCAAAAGGACCAAAATGTACTATAAACATCAACCAATTACATTCTAGTAGATGACATCATCCCCCATGGTTGAGGTGGCATTGCATAAGTTAAGAATTCTTATTTGTCACATTTTCTATGGTGGATGAAAATCCATAGTTAACCAAGGTAATGGTACAAGTATTTTTAAGTCATAAAGTGAAGTACTCACAATAAAAGTCATTTCACACTTTCTCATAAAATAATATTATTGTTATTTTCAAGTAAAGTACT
>LPNX010749926.1:55603-83524 GCA_001517045.1 Pseudotsuga menziesii | reverse complement strand
GTAGATCCCATCATGTACAAAATATACAAAAAGTGGATCAACATCCATCAAAATGCCTAAAACTAAGCCTGCTCGCCATGGCCACTGGGACCTCCTTGGTCCCTCTGATCTCTGTGCCCCCTGGCTTCCTTAGCCTCCTCGACTTCGGCAGCCTCCACTGCATCCCTATATACACATACTGCTCTGGCTACACGTCTGAAAAGCCGTAGCCAGGCCGGTGGAACCCCAACTATGGACTCCTGCATAGCTACAGGGAGATGCTCTATCCGTATCGTCGGTACTCGCTCGGTCAGCCTACCTAGCTTCACCTCGAGTACCGTGATCAACCTTGGGTCTCCTCCTGCAACAGGACATACGAAGGTACGTGGGTGCCCTGCAGGGCGGACTGGTCCAATATCTGCATTTTGACACATGAGTAGGGTTAGACTTGTGCATATGTATATATCCTATCATTTGAAAATCCATAAAAATTTGATAATGATAAAAAATAAAAATGACTTACCCATCTCTCCCCATGCTCCTCCTGGAGGGAGGACTAGGTCTGGATCACCTCGAAAATCTTGCCCAGCGTATGGAAACTGCTCCAATGCTGGCACCTGCCGTTCCCACCATGAATAGAAATCATCGTCATACATGCTATGTACAACATCTCCTCCTCCTTTACGGAGGAAGATATCTCCCCACCGGCTCAGGCTCGGCTGCCGTGGATGAAGGACCTGTAAGGGTATCACAGGACTCATAGCTAGCACCCTCTCAAAGAAGAACGCTACCAATATACTAGCATAGCCAAAGTTCTTTCGTCTCCCCCTCCTACAGTCGGATAATTGCCTCCTCATGATGGGGGAAATCCCTGTACACCAATCAAAGAGTGTGCCTCTAAAGCAGTCCACCGCCACTCTCATCTGAGTCCTGGTGGCCATGTGTAATCCTGCCGACCCTGAAAGTCTCACTATAGTACTAGCCAAAACCTGTAATTTAAGATCCTGTATATCTGCTATGAGAACGTTGCTGCCCTTCTTTTGAGTACCCGGCCTGCAGAATACATCGACATAGTTCTGGACACTCAAGGGGTCACCACCCCTGCCAGTTCCCTCCAGGTTCACCGATGCTCCCCGATGTGATAATCCGGTAATGTAGTAGATGTCCTGTGTGGTAAGCTCCAAAGTCTCACCCTGGATGTTGAACATCCCTAGGTCATGGTCCCAGTAATGGACTAAGAACTCTAATATGCGGACATTGGCCCGCATAGGTGATGTGCAAAAGAACTTGAGCATCCCACTATTCCGCAAAGCTTGGATAGTAGGCGGGCTTTGGAGAGCCGCTTGGTCCATCATCTCATGTTCCCTCTCCCTCCACTCCAGCACCATGTTTCCCTGACAAATAAACATAGTTTAATTCAGTATTTCACCATAAAAATTTAAACCATTTTTAAAGCTTTCATCCTTTGCGTAGCATGCACGACTGTCCATTGGGACAAGTCGCGAGTCATTTGCGACTTCCCTATGCAGTAAGTCACGCATGAAACGCGTATTCGCGGATTTCATGTGTAGCAACCCGCGAATACAATTTGCTATTTTTTATATTGATGAAATAAACTGAATTGACCATCAATTTTAAAATTTGTTTGGATGAAAATGAAGAGCTCAGGGTGTAGAGTTTCCTGAAGCTGACGGATCTGAATTCCGACGGTCCAATTGTCCACGGCAAGCAATCAAAGCTAGAGGGTAAAATTTCCTTTTTTGGCTCAAAAAGTGCAAATGGTAAGAAATAATTTGATTTCAAACTACTAATAGAAAAAATATTTCGTATAGTGGGTCTTTCTCTATAGTTTGAAACGTCAATTGACTAATATTACCCCTTTTGTGCCTTGGAACAGGTTCACCTACTTTTACAAAGTGTTGATGCTTCTATAGGGTGGTTTTTGCTCTTTCCAACACATGTTGGCATTTTATCACTCCACATTAACCTTAGTACTCAACATTTTTGCCACGAACTATGGTATTTTAAGCCATTAGTCCCTTGTCTCTACCATTGTTCTTCCGTGGCTAGGATCCCTTTTCATGAGTATCACTCTTATATGCCATTGTCATCCTTTGATACTCATCTTCGTCACTGTTTCAGGCCCGGGGGTTTCCTCATAGCTATTTTTCATGTCAAATAGAGCTTCTTATGAATCTCTCTTTATAAGCTATCCCTTTATAGGACTCCCCGCCCTTATGGAGTTTCTTTAGGCCCAGGTCTGACTCCTTCAAAACAGACTTGACTGCCGAGTTATCTTGTCCGTTCAAGCTCGTTAAGAATATGTGAACGGGAATCCGCATTGGTGGTAGGTTATCTCTTTCTCGGACCATGCGGAATAATACGAGAAAGGATCACTCTCTTTTCTTCGGAATTGAGAAGAGTATTCTTAGGTATAGGTTTATCACTTTTCCGGACCTGAGGGACTAAATTTACGGAAAAGGAACACCCAGTTTGAACTTACTTTTTCTTTTTCGTGCTCTGGACCCAAACATGAAAAAGATTCTGAGTGTACTTTGTGTCTTTGTCATGCTCGTTAAACATTCAAGAACAAAGCAACGAGTTTATTGTTGTAAGCCCCATTTCTCGTAATCAAATGGATCTTTCCGAGTGATCTTGCTTTCCTTCACACTCATAAAACTCAAGCTATTTTATGTTGTTATGGAAGGAGCGTTGGGTAGGTGGTAATTTAACCTTTTTCGGACCTTCCCGACTAAGTACGAAAAAGGTTCACCTTTTATTCTTCGGAAGTTAAGAGAGTTCTTTTGTGGTTTGTTTTATACTTTTTCGGCCTCAAAAGACTAAATTGGACAAAAAAGGACCCCCCTGGAGTCTTCTTTGGCATTTTCAGACTCTCTAAATATGAAAATGCCGCATGAGCATGTACTAGTTCGGGCTCATTAAATCCACGGATCAGTGCATCAAGCATTATTTTCCCATCTCTTCAAGCTTGTTAAAAAATGAAGAGGGAACCGAGTTGGCTTTCCTGGACTCGTTAAAACTTAACAGGGAAGGTAAGGAAGAAGTTTTCTCTTGTTTTCAGTAATGGCAGCATGTCATCCTTGAACATAGCACTCTTTGCTTTCCGATATCCATGTTTCAGTATACACTTGTGTTCAGCTATCACTTTGAGTTTTGACTCCTCCTCTTGTCCATTATACCCAGGGAATCTGATCATGTCTCCCACATGACAGATAAGTCTAGTTGTTCTATCTATCTATTGTATGCTGCCTTGGGTCATCTCTGTGTCGTGCTCACTGTTCAAGGATTATACCTAATGCCTGATTTATCACCTGATCCCATCACTGTTATATCTGTTATCCATTTACTTGTGTCTCCCTTCTTTTTCCCAGTTCCTAGTCACTCTTGTGATCCGTTGGAGGATCTATTGCCTTCCCTATCACAGTATGGTTCCGTTTCAGTACTTCCTGATGACGAAGACCTAGATTTTTGACGATGGTACCTATGGATTCACTTTCATCATTGGTGAACTCCTTTGCTTCAGTTGTCAATTATCATCTATTGGTTGACAAACTGTTGAATCCTTTCCATGTTCGACTTCAGCTTACCCTTATTCACATGGCTTGGATTGTACTGGTTCTTTGGGATCTTTTATGAAGACCTTAGTTCCTCAATCATGAACTAAGTTGCGCAAGTCTATGTTCCATTTTTATATCCGGATTCCAGATCTTTGAAGACTCATCATTATTGTATTGTGGCTTTGCTCCACCTTTGTAAATACGTGGTTTTTACCCGTATCATATGATGTACTCAAATATTGTAAAGGAGCTAGTGTTCCAGCAAATTGAACATAGCATCCTCAGATGTAACTTTGTATATGACATTACTATGTATTTGTTTCAGGTACTCTTTCTGCTCCACTAGATTTCTGAGTTTCTCCTGAGTTAAATATTATAATGTATTTCGGCCATCGTTCCCCTCTGACCTCACACATTAGGGGGCATATTTTATACACCTGAATGGAACCTCTCCATCCGAGTGATGATATCCCTCATGTCGGCACACAAAAGGACACTTATGGATTGAGGTTTCTCTTCTATAGAGTCGCGAATCATTTGCGGGTTGCTCTACTACAGACCCGCGAATGTATTCCTCAACATTAAAACATAAAACCACGAGCTAATGAAAGATTAGTTCACTCATTTAACTTAATCTTCTTAACTGCCACAACCTCCCTAACCTTTGAGAACTGCCTCATTTCATCCATATAAATAGAGGCCTTGGGGAGGGTGTTAGAGATACACACTTGGAGAGCAAGGTTATGCTGGTGGATTATCTACAGAAATATTTGGAGCAGAGAAACTCAGAGTCCTTTGGTGACAGAGGAGTCCTTGTTCAGACATTGGGTTGTAACCTAAACTCTTTCTATTATTGTTAATAAAGATATTACTTCTTCCATATGTGTTTCATATCTTGTGGATTGGTGAATGTTTACATTTCAATATGATATATGATTTGCCTAACCTGCATCTATATATATGAATTGCTTTGTATCTGGAAGAGTGTTTTTTAACAGGTGAAAGAGGAACTATCCTGGAGACTTTGGAAGTGGATTAGAGAGGGAGAAGATAGCAAGGATCAACCTTCATTTAATACAAGTAAGTCCTTATACTTTCCTATTTCCTATTCTGTGATTTTAGAGTCAAACTGTCTGCAAGTTATGAGTATGTTGGTAACCCCCCAGACCTAGGTTATTAGGTGAATTATCCTGTACAACAGTCCCACAAAGAAAATGGTATATGGCATGATGACTTATGAAGAAAAATATGAGATATGAACTGGTGTGAAAAATGGTAGATATGCGCAAATATTATTTGTATGGGACTTACGAATGAAGAACGCGAAATACAAACTTGAGTGTAAAATGCCCACCATCAAAATGGTATGTGGCATGATGACTTATGAAAAAAATTAAGAGATATGAACTTATGTGCAAAAGTCCCACAAGGAAGTTGACATATGTGTGCGAAACCCCACAGAACTAAATTGTGATAAGAAGCACACCAATGCATATCATAACTTAACGAAAGCACAAACAAGTGGGGACGTTATTCAAGGATAAGGATCTTCAACAAATGGACACATCTCTTGAGTTGAAAAGAATATAAATAAGGAAGATATGGATTTGTTAAAGTAAGATTGTAAAATGAAGACATAACTATATTCTAATTTGAACAAAACTTGTTTCTTGGGGTGTCAATGACTCGTTGATCACAGAAAGAGTTTAATGCGGTGGAGATGAAGTGTGCAGATGAGAGGATGATGAACAAAAATAAGAGCGCGATATAAAATGATACCCGTATTAAGGATGTGTGAAGTTCTAACTCACTAAAAGATAGACCAAATCTCGGTAAAATCCACAAAGCATGGAGCGCATACACGAGAAGGAGGGGATATCCTTATAAGGTGTGGATTTATCCATTCTGAAAACTCATCTCCGATTACTAAAATATTACTACAGTGAGTGTGTGTATGAAAGAGTTTGAAGCTTGGAATCAATATCCCCCAAGAGACAATGTAGAACAAATAATCCATCAGTAGATGTGGTGAAAGAACCTATACTAATCCTTGGTGCATATTTATCAAAGCTCGTTGAAGTCCCTCATGACTACATTTTTTCCAAAAAAATGGATGCATCACATGTCAATTTGTCGAATGTTGCAGACCCAAAATGAAAGGCCTCTAAAGGCATAATAGTTAAAGATGGACTGTACATACAATTGTACAAATTTGACTATGAATATTATGATGCTACCGAAACTAAGAAATTTCCTGGTCTAGCTCAGGATAAGTATCTCAACAAGAAGATTACTCCAGATCCCAAGTCACTAGTTGTTAAGGAATTTCAAACTTGGGAAAAAGGGTTGTCAAGAATAGGGATACTAAATATGTTAGAGATTCCATTCTTAAAAAAAAACCATAAGTAAAGTTATGTGCAAGATTGTTATTATTGCAAGTGCATGGAATATATCTATGGATAGACAGGCTGGTTTCCATTGAATTCAAGCTAATCGAATCAATCATTGGACTACCTACCATTGGGGAATATGTGAATCGTCTCATGGAATGGAGTCAATAAGAATCTCTTGGAAATAAGACCAGGTCAATAAATACGGAACTAAGTGAGCTAGCAGAGGATTCTCGGTCACATGAATAAAGGATGAAGTAGCAAGATTCACAGCCAAACTATTGGCATGCAATATTTTTTTAAAGAGTCGCCTGTATCAAGTATAAAAAATAGTCATTGTAGTCACATAAAAGTGCGTTGTGTGAGTACAATGAACTGGTCAACCTTCACGTCGAACAAATTTATCGATGACTGCATATAAGCACAAGAAAAAGGTAACAATTTTCAATATACATGGTTATTGATTTGATTCCTCTTGTAGGTTGGAAGGAAGACAAATGAAGTTAGTTCTTTGACAGAAATAAAAGACCCTTTCTAGTATCTAGATATACAAACGTGTGGTTTTCCACAATTATGAGAAGGAAAAAAGACAACAATGTCATTATCTTTATGTATGGTAAATAAATTAGGGATACTCTAAAGAATAATCCATGCATACAACCCCATATAGTGGAGGATTCCAAGGGATTTGTGAGGCTCAGAATTGGATTGCATCATACGTACATACAGGCCAATGTTAAATTTGTGAACCATTGATCTATAGGAAAATATGAAAGTTGTAGGAAGGGAATTATGCAGTGGAATAAAAAAAGAAAATGTACACCGAATAGGAAATTCTTGCCACAAATTTAAGATAAATCAGATAAGAATTTCTCAGATAATCACAACATTAATATTTATTCATTCAGCAGTAATACGATGGTGTTACAATAAGGAGAATTCAAATCATGTGGATAAGATTCGAATCTACCAACTAAACCTGACTGACTGGATAACTCAGTGTGTCTAAATCACTCCATGGGAGCCACTATTCTAACTCCTGATGTCTAAATCAGTCTACAATTAGTTAAACCAATTAAACTGATTAGGTAGGTGGAAAAATGAACCACTTCCCCATGTAGCCATGCAAAACTGGTGCTAGAATAACTGAGAGTGATCTAACTGATTGTAACTGGAGTTTGACTCAGCATAACTACCTACCTACCACAACCAACTCATGGAGGCTATTGGTGACACTCATAGTGGCTCCTAGAATGTATGGATTGGCACTAGTGGCACAAATAGAACTAGTGGCACCAATATCATGGTGGCACCAAACTCACCCAAATGACTCCTAAGTTAGCAAAGATGATCAAATAGACTATATATGGATAAGGGAGGATTATTTAATCCTAGCACCCCCTTTAATCCTAACTTGGACAACTTTGGGCCCTCACAACTAGGCCAAAAGTCACCCATACAATCTAAAAGAAATAAAATATGCTTAATAAACTAAGTAAAACGGGGAAAACCTCATGGGAAAAAACCCTCTCAAAATAAGCAGGAATCGAGAACAATGAACCAAGCCTTTACATCGAGAAGGTATATGAGAAAGACAAATATATTTTCTATGAAGGACTTGGTGAATATGTCTACAATCTTCTCCTATGTAGGGTAGTAATGTAGTGTGATAGTTTGGCCATGCACTAGATCTCGAATATAATGCATGTGAACCATATATGCTTCATTCGTTGCTTCTGAACTGGATCGCTGGATCTATTTATGGTGCTCTGGTTGTCACAATAGATCTCCACTGAAGTTGCAGTTTGAATCTAAATTTTTTTCAAGATGCCATGCAACCAAACTGCCTGAATAACTGCATTTACAACCCCCCTATACTCTGCTTCTACTGAAGAGAGTGCAAGTGATTATTTCTTCTTACTCGACCAACAAATTGGACCAGATCCCAACATAAACAGAAATACCGAAGTATATTTTCTATCATTCCCATCTCCATCCCAGTCTGAATCTGTGAAGCCTATGAGACCAAGTTGTGAGCCAACTGCATAATGGATCCCATAGTATCTAGTACCTGGCACATAGTGAAAGATATGCTTTGTTTCATTCCCGTGCAGCTCATGTGGATCCTGCATGTACCTGGTAGCAACATTCACAACATAGGATATATCTAGTCTTGAATGTGTGAGGTATAGAAGGATCCCAATGAGCTGTCTAAAAAGAGTGGTGTCTACCAATGGTGTAGAACCACCTTCTTCTAGCTTGATGCCAGATAGGAAGGGAAAAGGATTTGCTTTACAGTCTTCCATGTGGAATATCCTAAGCATGTCTAATGAGTATTTGGACTATGAGATCATGATTCCCAAATTATTTTGACTTACTTTGAGACCAATGATTTGTATTAACAGTCCTAGATCAAACATAGTGAATGCTTTGTTTAGATCTAACTTGATGCTTCTCAATCCAGCAACAGATCTTCTAGTAATGAGAAAGTCATCCACATATAGCACAATCAATAGCAAGAATCCCTGTTTCTTATGCATGTAAACTTTGCAATCTAATCTGCATATTTCAAAGATATGTGACATGAAGAAGATATCCATTTTGGAATACCATGCCCTTGGGGATTGTTTGAGCCCATAGAGATATTTCCTTAGTTTGAAAACTAAGGAGGAATACTCAATGTACCCCTTAAGTTGTTTCATGCAAATATCTTGTTGGCACCGGGATTTGAACCCCCAAGGTCGAGCAAGGGGAGTCCGCTCTTGGGAAACAACATAACCACTTTAGACTACACCTCTGGCCCTGTGCAGTCAAAGAGGGATCTCTCGTTTGTCACCAGATTCTACTCCACATAAGATTTTCAATCTCGTGTGTCACCAGAGTCTACTTTGCATAGGATTTTCAATCAGCATGATCAGGGGGCTAGGATCCTGAATGGGGAAAAGTATGTTGAGGAAAGGAGTATGGTGGGATTATCGGGGGCAAGGGACCATGGGAAAATGGAGTCAAAACCTGCGTAAGAAATGATTACAAAGGGAAAGAATGACATGGGGTTGCAAACAGGGGCAAGATAGCCACTGATCTCCCAATCAAGAGATATTTACCGGGCGATTAGAGGACAAGAAGGGACAGTCCATTGCATGGAGCACCAGCAAGATGAATTCCATGCAACTTTAGAGGAACCCTTGATAAATTCCTGTAACAACAGCAGGAGCATAGCAAGTATGAATTCCTAACCGTTATACACTAAGTTGTAGACATGAAAGCAATCAACAAACTAGAATGGAAACAGGAAACACATTTACACGTAAAGGAAAATGCATATTGGGAATTGCAACGACACGTGAATCTCTGCCATGAGAAACAATTCTTTCACTGCAATTTATTCATACATAGGTATCAATTTTTTACAAATGGGGAGCCTCAGCTCGGGAATGTTTCCCAATCCAATTCACTAACTCCTTTATCCCTCCATCAGGAGCATTTTTATACACTCCTATTGCTGAGACTACCAAATTAAAAATTGTTACAAGTTACCATTAGGTGTTAACAGTGCAAGGAGTGGACTATCGCCACGTTTTAAAAATATAAAAAGACATTATGGAGATACGCCGCGTGATAATGCAGGATAACAGTGTAGAGCCCCCCACTATCCTGCTTCGTAAATGATTCCCATGTGGCATTCTGGCGGTCAATCGTCCACACAGGCTATTCTGGACCTATTTTGGGTCTCCTTGTCCAGCTGGCGTATGTCACTCAAAGGCTGACAAGAAGACCCGAATCCTTCTTCCTACCATTTTCCCTACCTCATCCTCCATCAGGTAATACCGTTATAGGAGGAGGTCGAAGAAAAGGTGGCCAAACACTTGGTGATGATAAACGACTTAAGAAGCTTATCATCCTTGTACTGTATTCTTCCTCTTACGAGGAGGATTCTTCTGCAAGACATGCAACTAGGTGTGCGTTTGACCCTCTCCTCGCCCACAACCAAGCAGCCAAGTGGAGACTCTAGGAATGGTGTCGAAGGCTCTAGACCCATTCGGTCCCAGAACGAGCATTCGCTCCAATAGTACTGCTACCACTGGGAGTTGGGAATTCAAAGGTCGTGACTGCAGCTGAGAGTGTCAAAGGGATGCCGCTGGGATGTCAAAACCCATGCACCACACATCTGGAGACTGGGTAGTGTAGAAGTGGGTGAACCTCCCTTGTTTTTTAACATCTGTGCCCCGGTGGTTGGTGATTTTCTGGTATAGATAACCTGAACACAGATTCATGTTTTCCTACCAAGAGTACTCCTTGCCGAACTAACTTCTCGAACCACACAACCATGGTTGTCTATGAAGGATTTTGACACTTCTCAGAATTCAACCCTATATCTCTTATCATCTATATAGTTCCATGTCTCAAATATCTTCAGAAGATGGTGTTATATAGTGTGAGCAGGAACGACCCGGGAAGGGATATACCCTTAAAGTAGCTGCGATGGTGGCGTGTGTGAGGCCAGGGCAGGGATCTTCCCTCCTGATGTTTAATCATATTACTCGGTATGGATAAGATTCTAAACCATTTTTACGTGGCTTCCAGGCTAGTTCCAAGGGACGCATATTTGACCATCCCTTGCCCTTTCAATTACCTTGATGGTAGTGTTGAGCTACTCTGGTTCGTCGCATCCCTTGGCCTTGTGTAAATGCCATGTCTGTCGCCTCAACAAATCAAACCTCTATCTTTCTCATGGATTCCTTCGAAACAAACCATGTGTCACACTTGCGAACTGGGGAAACAGTGCCACTGCACAAGACTTCCACCTCAGGCATATCCCGAATGGTGTCGGAGGAATCATCCAATCTGCAATGGGGAAGATTACACGCGTGAACACCTCCTCTGCTATCATCTCCACACTAGATGGGAACGATGTACCTTGGGAGTCTTCTCAGCCATCCGATCAAAGGAATATTTTACATCCATCATCCATGTTCCATTCATCCTGCCGCCAAATTTTCTCCTCTGAACACCACAGGTAGTTCTGGATTGTGACACATTCTTAACCACTGATCAAGACCGACCTTTTAGGCAGCCATTGATCTGAGTGGGCCCCACTATCATTCGCAATGAGAAAATTTGATATTCATCTGTGCTAGTTCGCATTGCAAAATGAACCAGAGCCGTAGATTTATCCCCTTCTTCATCACGGCCATTGATCTTTGCAACCTCTATCGTCCTTTCGTGATTTGAGATTGTAGTTTTACCCATACAAGTATGGATTGTGAAATTAATGTAGGCCATAGATCTTCCCCAGACCTCATCTCAGCCGTTGAAAGCTTCCTATCTTTAACATGTTTTGCAATCCAGGAAGGAAGCTTTGATTGTGCATGTTTTCTCGCGTGAAGTGGTTTGGAGCCATTGATCCACTTTCGATCAATCACAACCTTTGATTATGAACCCTACCCAATGATAAAAGTGCACCTACCGCTCTCCTCATTGAAGGGTTCCCTTATGCGATTCGAGGGACTGGGCCCCCTACCGAACCTCCGTCAAGCCCTTAGATCAATTCTTAAAACAGAGTGTTAACAGCTGGGTCCATGAGGGATGCTATCCTCCCAATGAGGTAGCAAAGAATCCCTATAGACCAAGTGCTGAAACCATTGGGACTCCTTCAATCTTTCTTTGACATCTCCATTCTGCTCCATGTTACCGCTTCAACGAATTCATGCCACTCTTGCAAATCATGCTGGTGACTGTAAAGCTGTGCTAGTAACTGAAAATGAAAACAAATTGAAAACAGTAATGAAGGAAATGCTCGATAACAGCTGAGCTTATTTTCTCCTACCTACTCTACCTAACTTTGTACACAAGTCCGATTAAGTGAAATCAGACTTTCAATGAAGCCAATCAAGCAACTTGCCTAATATTCTTGTTCTTGTATGGTGCTTGATGGATAGAAATGAAATAGATAATGGGAGAAAGAAATGATAAACAAACTGATATTTAAGGCAGAGATGCAACCAATCATTTCCTTCACCCAGACCCTCCATGTATTCAGCCACGGGGTCATAGAAATCATGACAACCTCCAACATGTTCTGTCACCTGCTCATGGGAAAGCCTTTTAGAACTTCCTACTTCTAGGGAGTCGTCAGGCTGACACTTGGAAGATTATGGATGAGGACCCATAGAATCTCTCTTCAATGGAATATCCCTCTCTCCACCTGAAATTTTTGTAACAAGGGCTTGATGTGCTTCCAGAGGGAGGTCTTCAGCTTCTCCAGTGGAACCGAGTAGGCATACTCCTTCTATGTGAGGTGGCATTCCTGAAGGCGGATTATCAATTTTTTATTATTATCTGTAAGCTGCTACATCTGTCTTCATTTCTATACAAGTTTCTGGCTTACACCACCTCCATTTCTTTCTGATTTTTCTTGGAAGCCTTGATCATGTGTCGTATTAACTCAAAAGAGGCATAACGCAAGGGTAGGATATCACCTCCAGTGCTCTCATCATCTTTTCCCACTCCAACCTCCTGATTTTACATTGCACTTCGATTTCTTTCATCAGAAGGCGTTGTTTCAACAGTTGACTCATCAGGTACATTCTGCAGGTACTCTTCTTCGTATTCATCGTACACAGGTGCACCAAACTCCTTCGTGAAATCATTCCTAGTTGACTAGGGACAGTGCAGGTCGCCATCTTCACAGAATAATCCTACAGGACTACCTGCTCTTGCCTCAAGCCAGTCATCTTTTAGTACATTAGGAGAGAGCTTTGACGGGCCAAAGACTTTCCCACTCTGCTTGTAGGGCCCAACCAATTTGAATGTATCTTTTATTTCACCACCATTGTCCTGATCTGATGATTTCTTGGACATATTAAGGTTTTCCTCAACCTCCAAACAATTAGTGAACATATGATGCAAGGTGGTTGATTTTCTTTCCAAAATAAGCAAGGACATGTTAGGGGAAAAGGTGGCTATGTAATAGATCTTAGTAGTGTTCTCAAGAGGTTGAACTTCCTTAGGCATGTTATAATAAAATCTTGTGAATCTTCTGTTAAAAATATATATGGCCTCACTCTCATGCCTCCTCAGGGAAAAAAACTCTGAAAGTATTTGCTCCAGTGGCCTTCTCCTACCCCAAAACCTCAAGAATGTGCAAGAAATATCTTCCCAAGTGTTGATGGACTTAGGCTGCAAGTGTTTAGACCAGACTTTGGCATCTCCTTACAAGGATAGAGCAAACGCCTGCATGCAGACATCATCATGTTCTATCTCCAAAAGGTCAGAGAAATGCTCAAAGGCTTGTACATGTTTCTCAGCAGTCAAGTTTTCAGATTCTCCGTCGAACTTGGGGAGATACTTGTAATATTTCACGAGAAAATCATGGAGGATAGGAGGCAATTGCAGCAGTTTATATTGGCTTGGAGAAATGGGGGAGACAAGGTTAGGTATGATAGCTAAGCTATTGTTTGAGGTTTCATGAATTTCACAGGGGTGTCCTTTGACATTGGGTGCCCCCGGATAGAAATCTAGGCCATAATCAGATGTACAAGATGACGCAATGCTTTCGGTTCATAAAGAAGGATAAATAGGAATATATTCATGGCTCTGCTCGGAATGAGATGGGCCATAGAAGGCTGTTTTGATAAATCTGGGAAAAGATAAGAGAAAACTTACAAGATAGAATGAGGTATCCTGGAAGAAATGTGGACTCGAGTGCTTGGACCTTCTACCATGCATTTCTAAGCTTTATGAGGGGTCCTTTTTCTAGGTGGAGTCTTCCAGCTCTCCTCAGTCATTTGATTTCTAGGTCACACCACTAGCGGAGTTGCTAAAGTATGAATCCTTCAAAAGTGGAGTCACCAGGTGGAAAGTGCTCAAACTTCTTGATGTCCAGTCATTGTTCACCATCAATAACCAAATCTAAAACCATGTCATTTTTCCCATGGAGGATCTTCAATTTCATCCCCAGCAACGACGCCAGTTTGTTGGCACTGAGATTTGAGCCCCCAAGTTCGAGTGAGGGGAAGCCTCTCTTGGGAAACAACATAACCAATTTAGAATACGCCTCTAGACCTGCGCAGTTAGATAGGGATCTCTCGTTTGTCACCGAAGTCTACTCCACATAAGATTTTCAATCTCGTGTGTCACCAGAGTCTACTCTGCATAGGATTTTCAATCAGCATAATCAAGGGGCTAGGATCATGAATGGGGCAAAGTATGCTGAGGAAAGGAGTATGGTGGGATTATCGGGGGCAAGGGACCACGGGAAAATGGAGTCAAAACCTACGTAAGAAACAATTACAAAGGGAAAGAATGGCATGGGGTTGCAAACAGAGGCAAGATAGCTGCTAATCTCCCAATCATGAGATATTTAGCAGGCAATTAAAGGACAAGAAGGGACATTCCATCACATGGAGCACCAACAAGATGAATTCCATGCAACTTTAGAAGAACCCTTGATAAATTCCTAGAACAACAGTAAGAGCATAATGAGTATTAATTCCTAATCGTTATACACTAAGTTGCAGACATGAAATAAATCAACAAACTGGAATGGAAACATGAAACACATTTACACGTAAAGGAAAATACATATTGGGAAAAGCAACGACACATGAATCTCTGCCATGAGAAACAATTCTTTCACTGCAATTTATTCATACATAGGTATCATTTTTTTACAAATGGGGAGCCTCAAGCCGAGAATGTTTCCCAATCCAATTCACTAACTCCTTTCTCCCTCTATCAGGAGCATTTTTATACACTCCTATTACTGAGACTACCGAATTAAAAACTGTTACAAGTCGCCATCAGGCGTTAACAGTACAAGGAGTGGACTATTGCCATGTTTTACAAATATAAAAAGACATTATGGATATGCGGCATGTGATAACACAGGCTGACAGCATAGAGCCCCCCACCATCCTCCTTCATGAAAATGATTCCCATGCGGAATGATGACGGTCAATCATCCACATAGGATGTTCTGGACCTATTTTGGGTCTCCTTGTCCAGCTGGCATATGTCGCTCAAAGGATGACAAGAAGACCCGAATCCTTCTTCCTACCATTCTCTCGACCTCATCCTCCATCAGGTAATATTGTTATAGGAGGAGGCCGGAGAAAAAGTGGCCAAACGCTTGGTGATGATAAACAACTTAAGAAGCTTATCATCCTTGTATTGTCTTCTTCCTATTACAAGGAGGATTCTTCTATGAACCATGCAGCCAGGTGTGCGTTTGACCCTCTCCTCTCCCACGAGAAAGCAACCAAGTGGAGACTCTAAGAATGGTGTCAAAGGCTTCGGACCCATCTGGTCCGAGAACGAGGATTCACTCCAACAGTACTGCCACCACTGTGAGCTGGGACTTCGGAGGTCATGAATGCAGCTGGGAATGTTGGAGGGATGCCGCTGGGATGTTGAAACCCATGCACCGCACATACGGAGACCGAGTAGTGTAGAAGTAGGTGAAAATCCCTTGGTTTTTAACATCTGTGCCCCGATGGTTGGCGATTTTCTGGTATAGATAACCAGAACAAATATTCATGTTTTCCTACCAAGAGTACTTCTGTCGAACTAACTTCTCGAACCACACAGCCATGGTTGTCTATGAAGGATTTCAACACTTCTCGGAATTCAACCCTATATCTCTTATCATCTACACAGTTCCATGTCTCAAAGATCTTCGAAAGATGGTGTTATATAGTGTGAGCAAGAACGGCTCGGGAAGGGCTATACCCTTAAAGTAGCTGCGATGGTGGCATGTGTGACACCAGCGCGAGGATCTTCCCTCCTAATGTTCAATCATATTACCCGATATGGCTAAGGTTCTAAGCCATTTTTGCGTGGCTGCCAGGCTGGTTCCAAGGGATGTGGATTTGACCATCCCTTTCCCTTTCAATTACCTTAATGGTGGCGTTGGGCTACTTTAGTTCGTCACATCCCTTGGCCTTGTATAAATGCCAGGTCTGTCAGCCTCAACGAATCAAATCTCTATCTTTCTCATGGCTTCCTTCGAAACGAACCACATGCCACACTTGCGAACTAGGGAAACAGTGCCACTGGACTAGACTTCCACCTCAGGCATCTCCTGAATGGCGTCAGAGCAATCGGCTAATCTGCAATGGGGTAGATTACACGCATGAACGCCTCCTCCGTTATCATCTCCACATTGTAAAGGAAACCTATACCTTGGGAGTCTTCTCAGTTGTTCGATTAAAGGAATCTTTTACATCCACTGTCCACATTCCATTCATCCTGCCACCAAATTTTCTCCTCTAAACACCATGGGCAGTTCTGGATTGTGACACGTTCTTAACCACCAATCGAGACCGACCTTTCAGGCAGCCATCAATCCAAGTGGGCCCCACCATCTTTTGCAATGAGAAACTTTGATATTCATCTGTGCTAGTTCGCATTGCAAAATGAATCGGAGCTATAGATTTATCCCCTTCTTCATCATGACCATTGATCTTCGTGACCTCTACTGCCCTTTCACGATTTGAGATTGTAGTTTTAATAGTACAAGTATGGATCGCGAAATTAATTTAGGCCGTAGATCTACCCTAGACCTCATCTCAGCCCTTGAAAGCTTCCTATATTTAACATGTTTCACAATCCGGGAAGGAAGCTTTGATCGTGCATGTTTGCTCATGAGAAGCAGTTTGGAGCCATTGATCCACTTCCGATAAATTGCAACCTTTGATTATGAACCCTTCCCAATGCTAACAGCACACCTGCCACTCTCCTAATTGAAGGGCGCTTTTATGAGATTCGATGGACTGGGACCCCTACCGAACCTCTGTCAATCCCTTAGATCAACTGTTAAAATGGAGTTTTAACGTATCCTATTTCAAGTCACCATGGAGGAAGTCATTTTTTACATCCATGTGATGTACCTCCCACCTTATTGAAGTTGTAACTACCAAGACAAGTCTGATGGAGTCCATTCTTGCTACTAGAGAAAATGTCTCATTATAGTCCAATCCTTGAACCTGTGAGTATCCTTTGGCTACCAACTAAGCCTTACACTTGGTTTTAGTTCCATCAAAGGATATCTTGGTCTTGTAGACCCATTTGCACTGAACTAGTTTCCTACCTGGAGGTAAGGAGACAAGTTCCCATTTTTTGTTGTCTTGTAGCAAATCAAATTCCTCATCCATAGTTGCTTTCCATATTGGATCATGGAAAGCCTCTTTGAATGTTTGAGGATTTGATCCCAACATATTGAAGCATATCTCATGGAGAAGTGGATCTATGTGGGACAATGCAACATACTCTTTATGATACTGGGACCTTGTTCTTCTTCTATCATCTAGATTCCCAACAACATCCCCAACCACTTTAATGAGCTTCTGGGCCCATTTAGGCTACTGAGATGAAATAGATGTTGGATTTATATCTAGATCCTCTTGAGGTGTAAGCTCAATATCAAGATCATGTTGAGGGCTTCTTCATCTGAATTATTAGACAATAAAATTGTATTTGCAAATGGAAGTAAAGGTGTTTTAATACCTTTATCTTCTTCGACTGAAAGCTGTGTTTGTACTGGATCTCAGTATGGCATGAAGTGTGAGAATGCACATGCTTTGGATGCATGGTCTACAACAAATTTTTCTACAATCTTCCTAGTTGAGATATCTGTGATCTCCATTGAGTCAGGGCCAAATAACACTTTCTTTGGTGAGCCATTGTGAGTCATCTGGTATACAGACAACAAATTTGCTGCAAGGGAGGGCACATAGAGTACATTTTTGGACTCACCATGATGGATTTTAATAGAACCTATTCCTGCTACTAGGATATGAGAGTCATCACCAATATGAATACTAGGTCCTCCTGAGAGATTGTGAGTGGTGAAGGATTCACTGGAGGAAACCATATGGTTGGATGCTCTAGAATATATCAAGTAAGCCTTTGACCGCATGAGGCCTGCCTTCAAGGCATGGCACCTCATGGTCTTCTATCAGTTGTCCAACATTAGCATTATTTATTATTTGTGGAAGAGAAATATTATCAATGTTCAAGGAGTGTTGATATCTGGTCGATTGTCTTCTTCATGCACTAGATCTCTGGATGAAAGCCTCTCATACAGTATGGACACTTAGTCTTCTTGAATTTCTTATTTTTCTTGGTGCACGAGGCTCCTTCAGAAGATCTTTGATTCTCCTTTGGCTTCGAATCAGTGGTTTTTGGCTCCTTCCCTTTTTCTTCCCTCTTGCTTGCGCATTGTTTGAGTCTTTCATCAAGAGTGAATGATTCTTGGAGGTTTGAATCACTCCCATTTGAGCCAATTTATCTTTCTCTTGTATTAAGGGCTCAACAAAATCATATAGAGAAGGCATCTTCTAATTAGGGATGGAAGCTCTCCCATAATGGAATGTAGAGACAAAGACTAAGTACTCATATCCAAGCTTGCTCAGTACTGAAAACACAATCTACTCACATTTCCTCTCTAATATACATTGCTTGCATTGCAGTACTAGTGACTTGTATTTTGTGAATAATTTCTTAATAGATTCGAAACTACTGGGTTGTAGAGCAATGATCTTGTTCTCCAAAATATGCCCTCAAAGCTCATCTTGTTTTCCAAACAAACATTCAAGCTTATCCCAAGCTTCCTTCAAAGTCCTTAGTCCCTCAAGGTGGCACAAAATAACCCGAGAGATATGAGTGCACATGAAGCCGAAGGCCTCATCAAGTCGATTCAAAAAATTGTTCTTCTCAACATACTATTGGGGCTCGATTTCTCTTCCCATAGTCATCCTATACAGGACAAGCTTGCGCACAAACACCTGCATATCTGCCCTCCAATCACTATAGTTAAAGGGTGTAAGGATTCGAGGTACAAGAGCTGAAGAGTCCATATTTCTGTATGTTGAAACAATCAATTCCTCAAGAAGCTATGTAGGTACATACAAATAACATTGCAAAAACCAAATTCAATTTGCAATCATGTCAGTTTTAAGCCTTTCCACCTCGACATGTACACTTTCTCAAAGTCTGTCACACATGGATAGATTTCACTGGACATAATAAAGAGGTAGCAAGGTTATCATTCCAGGATTTATGTGGAAACTCGCCCGCTTCTGGTGTACAATGGCGATTAGACAAGACTTGCTGCTAGCCTAAACAAGGCTATGATACCATGTTAAATTTGTGAACCATTGACCTACAGGAAAATATGAAAGTTGTAGAAAGGGAATTATGCAGTGGAATAATCAAATAAAATGTACAATGAACATGAAATTCATTCCACAAATTTCAGATAAATCAGACAAGAATTGATCAGATAATCACAACATTACTTTTCATTCATTCAGCAGTAACTAGAGGTTGACTCAACATAAATTCCTACCTACCACAACAACTGATTGTTAAGATTCCATATGCTAAGCTAGATTATCAGCATTCAATTTCAATTTCATAACAAAAGCATATAGACAGGATCACTGAAAGAAACAGTATCACAATATCAACACATATTTACCTAGGAAAACCCTAATGCAAAAAACCCAGCAAAAGCTTCCTTAATATAGATGATCAAAATATAAAAGATAAAACCCCAAACTGATCCTTCTCCTCCTTGCAGCTGCAGCTCTCTCTCTCTCTCTCTCTCTCTCTTATGCGCTACAGAAGTGAGTGTGAGTGTGAGTGTGTTCAAATGAGTAGTACCTCACCTCTATTTATATTCTTCAGTTCACTTGACATTTCACTCAACCAAGTCAGCCCCACTAAAATTGACTGGGCTGACTTCTCTGGGAAGAATCAAACAACTTAATATTATATTAATGAGGGTGCTAATGACCCGACTTACAACGGAGGGTTTTTCCTCATGAATCTACATGACTTAATGATTATCCTGACAGGAACATCAGGGTATAATTAAATACTAAATTATTCTCCTGATAGGAACATCGGGGTACAATACACTTCGAAGTTACAATAATTCAATATCCCCCCTTAACGAGAAGGGTATTCTACAACAACAACATCAACAACAGTAGGAGAAGGAGAGAGAGCATCTTCAACATCATCAAAGTGATACATCTATAAATTATTGGAAGCTTTTTCATCATCTTTGACATATATTATTCATCTTCAATTTCATCAACAACAACATTTTGATAGACAACATCATCAATACTTTAGTTTTCGACAACATCATCGTCAATAATACTTTGGCCTTTCGATTATCATCATCAACAATTCTCTGAGCGACATCATCATCACCCTCTAATATTTCAATCAACATCATCATCATCATCATCAACAATACTTTGAGCAACATCATCATCACACTTTGATCTTTCGATCAGCAACAACCTGCAATCCAAAAATCAAAGAAAAAAGTCTACAGATCATTTAAGGACTTAAGTCCAAGGATGATACAATCCCACCACATTCTCGAGGACCGAAGTCACCAGATACAATTACGAGATAATCAATCCCTATCACTTTAGGATTAAGTCCAAGGATGATGCAACCCTACCACATTCTCAAGGACCGAAGTCACCAGATACAATTACGGGACAATCACTCCCTATCACTTTAGGACTAAGTCCAAGGATGATGCAATCCTACCACATTCTCAAGGACCAAAGTCACTGGATACAATTTAGGACAAATTTCCAGGGACGATACAATCCCACCACATTCTAGAGGACTGAAGCCACTGGATACAATTTAGGAAAAATGTCCAGGGATGATACAATCCTACCACATGCTCAAGGACCGAAGTCACCGGATACAATTTAGGACAAATTTCTAGGGATGATACAATCCTACTACATTCTCGAGGACCGAAGCCACTGAATACAATTTAGGAAAAATGTCCAGGGATGATACAATCCTACCACATTCTCGAGGACCGAAGTCACCGAATCACTTTAGGACAAATGTCCAGGGATGATACAATCCTACTTATTTCTTGGAGAAATAAGTCTGTGGATTACTTTAGGATAAATGTCCAGGGATGATACACTTCCACTGCAACATCAATGCTCCCCCTTTCGAGGAAGGTCTTTCTGAACAACACCAATCTTGTCTTGAAAATATTCAAACTTTATTTGAGACAGAGGCTTCGTCAAAACATCAGCAAATTGTTCATCGGTACTCACATACTGGAGCTTTATGGCTCCCTTCTGTATCATATCTTGAATGTAGAAATACCAGATTTCTATGTGCTTCTATTTATCATGGAACATTGGGTTCTCTGTCATCTTTATACAACTCTGGTTATCACATAGAATCAATGTGGTATCCAACTCTAGGTTAAATAAACATGACATCAACTTCTGAAGCCATATGGATTCACAACTAGTAGAGAAAGCTGCTATATATTCTAATTCAGCTGTGCTAATAGCAACACTGGACTGTTTCCTGCTAAACCATGAAATCATAGTAGACCCCACACAATAACATCCACCTGATGTGCTTCTTCCATCTGAGACACTTGTAGCCCAATATGCATATGTATAGCCATACAATCTGTAGTCATGGTTTCCATCATAGTATAGACCAAAGTCTATAGTTCCTTTTAGATATCTCATCACATGTTTTGTAGCTATCAGGTGAACATGTCTAGGTTGAACTAGATACTGTCTCAAGGTGTTCACAGTAAAACAAATGTCTGGTCTGGTATTTGTTAGATACATCAATGACCCAATAATCTGTCTGTATTGAGTCACATCCACTAACTCTGATGATTCATCATCCAACAACTTCAGGTCAATATCCATATGTGTGTCCATGGCTTTACATTCCAATATATCAAAGCTTTTCAAAATTTATACAACATACTTTCCCTGATTGAGAAAGGTTCCTTCTGAACTTTGCCATACCTCCAGACCTAGGAAATAATGCATTAACCCAAGGTCTTTCATCTCAAATTATTCAACAAGATTCTTCTTGCATTCTACAATTTGTTTCTCATTCCATGTCAGAAATAGGTCATCCACATACAGTAATAGTATGACAGGTTCATATTCTATAACCTTGAAGTAAATGTTAGGATCGACTATACTCTTGGTAAATTCCAAGCTCGTCAGGAAACTGTCTATCCTTCCATACCAAGCTCTAGGAGCTTGCTTCAGACTATACAGGCCCTTCTTCAACTTGCATATGTGAGTCCATATGTATTCGACTTCAAATCCTTGTGGTTGTTCTATGTATACTTCTTTCTCAATCACACCATTCAGGAAGGTTTTTTTCACATCCATCTAGTGTAAGTCCCATTTCATCATGGATGCAAGTGCTATGATAGTTCTAATCGAAGTATACTATGCTACTGGTGCAAATGTTTCTTCATAATCAATTCCCTCTTTCTGATAGAAACCTCTAGCCACAAATATTGCCTTGTACTTCTCTATACTTCCGTCAGGTACATGTTTTATCTTGTAGATCCATTTGGAGGATACTACACTCTTTCCTTCTTTTGGGGGAACTATATCCCGCACATCATTCTTCATTATTGACTATTATTCTTCCATCATTGCTTCTTCCCATTCTTTCTTATGTATAAATTCTTCATATTTTGTAGGTTCTTGATCTACAAGATCACACATCAAAGCTGCATAGTTGGAAAATGTCTTGGGATTCTTGCTTATCCTTGTGGAGCCTTCAGGAGCTCCATATCTTTCTGCTTCTTGTATAACTTCTCTTGCCCAAGTAGGATTTCTCTTCTGTGATATCTCCGTCGTAGGAGGTTCTTGTGGTTCTATCATATCATGATCTTCAAGTGCTTCATCTTCATGGAGGAATGTAGCCTCTACATTTCTGGGAGGTGCATCTTCCTCATACACTTCTTCATGTTGACATTTTCTGGATCACTTGAGAGATGCTTCTTCATCGAATTTCACATCTCTACTGATTTCCATGTGATGGAATCCAAGAATGTAAATTATGAATGCCTTGGATACTTCACAGTATCCAACAAATATCTCCTTCTTTCTGGAGGGGTCCAACTTGGTTCTTTTCTCTTTCGGTATATGAACATATACTAGACAACCAAATATATTGAGGTGACTTACCTCAAGCTTCTTTCCCATGAACATCTCTTCTGGAGTCTTGAATACAGAAGAACTATGAGATATTCTATTATGTACATAGACAACGGTTCTTGCTGCTTCTGCCCATAGATGCATTGGAAGATCTTTATCATATATAATTGTCTTTACTACCTCCATGATTGTTCTGTTCTTTATTTCCGCAACACCATTTTGTTGAGGATTGTAAGGAGTAGTTAGTTCCCTCTTGATTCCAGCATATTTACAAAAGGCTTCAAATTAGTTTGAAGTATACCCTCCACCATTGTTTGATTAGAGTGTCTTGATTCTTTTTTTCTGAAATATTCTCTATCAAGGCTTTGAATTCCTTGAATTTCTCAAACACCTCACTCTTTTCTTTCAAGAAGTATATCCATGTCTTTCTTGAATAGTATTCAATAAATGTAATATAGTATTCAAAACCACTCAAAGATGTGGAGGACATTGGACCACACACATCTGAATGAATCAATTCTAATGTACCTTTAGTTTTTTTTCACTCTTCAGAAATGGATTCTTGATATTCTTCTGTTTCGTGCATCCTTTGCAAATGCCTTCATGGTTGATCTTCAAGTATGGTAATCCCATCAATACTTTGTTCACGTGAGGTAGTGATTTGTAATTGATGTGGGAAATCCTTCTATGCCACAGTTCACTAGGGTTAGTGGACTCATGAACAAGGTTTGTTTCTAAATGTCCCTTGAGTTTATACAGGCCTCCTTCTTCTTCACCGATGACAACTGCATCTTCAATTGAATTTCCTTTGGGCCACATGAGTACTTGGCCATCTATGAATGAAACTATGAATCCTTTCTTATCTAAAGATGAGATATAAAGTAAATTTTTCTTTAGACTTGGTACATATAAAATTCCTTCATCTTTAGGGGATTTCCTGAATCAATCTTGTAGATTGCTTCACCGATTCCTTTGATTGGATATTGATAGTCATCTCCTAGAGATACTTTCTGAGGAGAGTTATTTTATTCAATTTTTGACAGAGTTTTATTTTGTCCTGTCATGTGCTTTGAAGCACCAAAATCAATAATCCAAGTGTCTTCTCCAAGTGTTATAGACCTAGAGAGTGCAAAGAATAGTTCATACTCTTCTACATATTATTCTCTTGCTTGCTTTCTTTGAGGTCCTTACTCTTGTTCTTCTTGTTCATCCTCATCTTCATCTAGATGTGCATGATGTATTTTGTTGTTGTTGTTCCTCTTCTTGTATTCTTGTCTCTTAAAAGGACAATTTTTGGCAATGTGTCCTATCTTATCACAATGAAAACATTGAAATATATAGTAGTCCCAATTGGGGAGACTTTCTCTTGTTCTTTGGAACCTTCTAGGAGGTTGAGACTCCTTGTGGTTCCCCTTCTTGAAATTGGGTTGAATTCTTCTTCTCTTGGTATGAGTGGCTAGGGATTTATCATCTTCCTTCAGTAGAGCTTCTCTATTTGCCACTCTAGTCTCCTCTTGAATACAATCTTCCCATACAATATAAAACTTCATGCTTTCCTTCCTGGAACGCATCACTTGGATGACTAACTCCTAGGGTCTAGTGAGACCATTGAGAACAGTCATAAACAACTTATCTTAATCAAGTTTGTCTCCAATGGCTTCTATTTGTTCCTTGAACTAGGAGACCCTTCTGAAGTAGTCCTAAATGGATTCTCCATGACTCATCTTGGTGCTCTTCAATTGAGCTCTTAGATTCATCTTTCTGTTGATGTTTCTCCTTCATACATTATTGCTAGGGTATCACACATTTCTTTCGGAGTCTTCTTGGATGACACTTGAGGGATTAAGTGATCCTTGATAGAGTCAGCAATAATCCTTTGTGCCCTAATCAGATCCTTCTTGTGCTTCTCCTTAGCTTCAACCTCTTTAGGTTCTGCAACTTCATCCTTGATATATTTTTCAAGATCATTCTCCCTGAGAATGAGTCCAATTCTATATTTGCATGCTCTGTAATTCTCTATTGCTTCTAGTTTGTCCTCAAGCTTGGTTCTTGGGGCCATCTCGTCAGAGGATTACAAAAAATTGAAATTCTGGAAAATAAGAAATTGATCTTACTAGGAGATGTGCTTGACTGAGGCTAGTTGACTGGTGTGCTTAGTTTCTATAGATCTCAAGTCTTCACCTTTCAAATCTGATGTGCGAGATTCAGCACTACAACTTCTAGCATCTTTCTGGTTATGTAGTTTTCTGGTCTAGAAGTCTGTTGGATATTTTTACCACCATACACACTCTTTTTGGTCAATTTGGCATAGTTAAACCACTACCCTAAGTATTATTGACTTAATTGACATCAGAGGAGCACTAGATGACATCAGCTAGATCACACCCACACCTACCTTCAGTCAAGGAGGCTAACTTAGCCTTCTCCTACATTCAGGGAGGCTAACTGGAGCACTCCGGGGGTGATCTGAGTGTCATTAATGCCCCATATTGCTAAATAATGGTTACAATAAGTTAAAAAAAGCAGTGAAGGAACCCTCCTTCATTAAATTGATTATTTATTGATTATTTAATGAACTGGAGTCAACATAGGCACCTCCAACCACTTCTGATGTTCAGTTACACTTCAGTTAACCTCATCGGGGTTCATTGGAGGCATTGAAGTGCTACCACTTGTTGGTTGACTTGCTGTGACATGTGTCTGACCTAAATTAAGTTAAAATTAGTCATTTATTGCACTCCAACTTTAGTTAGGGCTCAATTGAGTCAATTAAGGTTTCGATCAGTGGTTAACTGGAGTGTTGACTATGGCTTACATTCAGTTAAGCTAGAATCACTCATTCAATTCGAATGACCTCCTTGGGATTCAAATTGCTTTGTCATTCATGCTTGTAGCATGATCTTGTATTGTATTACTCTTTCTTTGGGTGAATATATAGAGCAACTACTCATTTTGTAGCCCTATTACACCATTTTCATGACTTATTGTTATTAATCTTTGATGAGACTTGTGTTTAGTCCCTAGATTACTATGGCATATTAATATGGTATTAGAGCTCATGGCAGGACGAAGCTTAGATCTCTCAAAACATGGTTTTTGATAGATATTGCATGAAAAATTGAGCAAAGCTCAAAAATTCCATCACTGCACCAGAAGCCAAGGCTTACCACTTAATACCCCAAGTAAGGAAATTGTTGGTCAAGCTTGCTTGATCAACTATGGTGGGTGTGATGAAAGCCTAAAATGTGCAGGATGTCCGACCTTACGGTGCCCCTTTTGTTTTGATTTGTAGGTTTTAACAAGTACAACTTCGAATGGACTCATTAGTCCCTCTTCTCACCCCATTCACAAGCTATTCAGAATGGAAGTTGAAGATGATTGCATCTCTGAAGAGATGAGGTCTCTATGAGGTTTCTATTGGAATTGGAAAAGAGTCTTATCAAAATGAGAATGACTGGATAAATGATGGTGATAGAGCTTTTGGAGCAATATGTCTAGCCCTTTCTCCTAGCTTGCGCTACCTTATTGGTTCTGCTGAATACCCAAAGGATCTCTGGACAAAATTGGACAGAAACTTTGGCAAGCACAATGAGGATCATAATAGCACTTTGGAGATTACATCCAGCACCAAAATATTTCTTTACTCAAAATTCTCGACCTCTACTATCTCTGATGAAGTTGTTCAAGATGAAAAAGAAGCAGAATCTTCTACACAGTCAATTCAAATTGAAGAAAGTCTCCTTACAGTGACTCCTTCTCCTGATGCTCCAGAATTTGGTGAGATATCTGATATCTCATCTCCTAATATGTATGAAATAGAAGAAGACATCTGAATCTTTTATATTGAAGAAAAACAGTGACCGGTGATTTTCCTTTGAATTATGTGCAAAATTTGCCAGTAATTGCTTCCAAAAGTGAAGAGAAATTTGATTTTTATCCCTCTAATGTTGTTGTTGGTGTAAAAATATGTAAAAAATTGGATATTTTGGAAGAAATATCATATTATAAGGGTGACACAGTTTCTTCCCATGATCTAGATCTTCCAGCAAAATCCTACAGGATTGCATGCACAAAAATTCAGAATTTTGAAGAAAAAGATAACTGTGCATCCACTGTCTTGGTTGACCATACTTTTGGATCTGATATGAACCTTATTGGATCTGATATGATCTTATTTGGATATGATCTGATATTTCTTGGTTCAATATTTCAGTTTCATACGTTTTCAGTATTGCTTGTAGCTGTTCTTATTAATTTTGTGAAGAAACGAGTACCGCAAGTCTCCTTCGAAATTGCTGTTGGGGATTTGATTTCATTTCACAGTTTTGGATCTGTTGTGAAATTATTTAGATATTATTTACTTTCTGATATGATATTATTTGGTTCATATTTTAAATTCCAAAAGCTTTCATTCATGCTTGTAGCTTCTCTCACCAATTCCGGTGTGAAAAATCAAGTACCGCACTTTCTCTTCAAAACCGCTGATGGGGATTTGGTGTTAGTTTCCTCATATGATGTTGCTGATATTTTATTAGGTGATTCATTAGATATTTCATAAGATATATCATATTATGGACCTCAATCATTCTCTCTCCACATTTCCAGGGCTTCTCTACCTTTGGTCACATGCTCATCTCCTCATAGAACTAGTAAAGAGGAAGACATTCTGCATCCGCTTGGACACTTGCTCCTAAGAATTGGGGATGATTTTACCACTCATGGTTCACTGTTAAATTATGAAACATATCAGTTTCTTTAGTGTTCCACACATGGCTCGAATCCTCAAGAACCTTTGCTCTCTCTTTAGATGATTTCAGCCGCTCTACATGGGTCCAGTTTTCACCATGCAACTGTTTATATTTCTGATTCAGTTGAGTGCATTGTTCTTCTTCCAAAGTGGAAGATTAATCCAGACATATTCATTTAGTTTGGATTTAGAGGTTCACATGCACAGTCTCAGGATGCTGATGTATAGGAGAACCA
>LPNX010749926.1:1305-55427 GCA_001517045.1 Pseudotsuga menziesii | reverse complement strand
CGGGGAGGCTAACTAGAGCACTCCAGGGGTGATCTGAGTGTCATTAATGCCCCATATTGCTAACTGATGGTTACAATCAGTTAAACAGAGCAGTGAAGGCTCCCTCCTTCATTAAATTTATTATTTATTGATTATTTAATGAACTGGAGTCAACAGAGGCGCCTCCAACCACTTCTGATGTTCAGTTACACTTCAGTTAACCTCATCGGGGTTCATTGGAGTCATTGAAGCGCTACCACTTGTTGGTTGGCTTGTTGTGACATGTGTCTGACCTACTTTCAGTTAGACTCAGTCATTTATTGCACTCCGACCTCAGTTAGGGCTTAGTTGAGTCAATTAGGGTTTTGATCAGTGGTTAACTGGAGTGTTGACTATGGCTTACATTCAGTTAAGCTAGGCTCACTCATTCAATTCGAATGACCTCCTTGGGAATTCGAATTGCTTTGTCATTCATGCTTGCAGCATGATCTTGTATTGTATTACTCATTCTTTGTGTGAATATATAGAGTGGCTACTCATTTTGTAGCCCTATTACACCATTTTCATGACTTATTGTTATTAATCTTTGATGAGACTTGTGTGTAGTCCCTAGATTACTGTGGCAGATTAATAAAGTCAAACAAAGGTTTTAATTTCCTGGAGATATACTCCTTCAAAAACTTCAATATTAGGATTAGAAGATGCGCTCTAGGGGGGCACAACTTTCCATGTAATCAGTTCTTCAATATTCAATTTTTTCTCAAAACCCTAATTTCTTGTCAGGGAGAGAGAGAGGGATTTTTCACCTTGTGAAA
Organism: Pseudotsuga menziesii; assembly: GCA_001517045.1. NCBI lineage: Eukaryota > Viridiplantae > Streptophyta > Pinopsida > Pinales > Pinaceae > Pseudotsuga > Pseudotsuga menziesii. The sequence goes on along the minus strand of LPNX010749926.1, from coordinate 54,633 downwards.
GCTGTCTATTCAGGTTGGCTCTGATACCATGTTAAGATTCCATATGCTAAGCTAGATTATCAGCATTCAATTTCAATTTCATAAAAAAAATCATATAGATAGGATCACTGAAAGAAACAGTATCACAAAATCAACACAGATTTACCCTGGGAAAACCCTAATGGGAAAAACCCAGCAAAAGCTTCCTTAATATAGATGATCAAAAGATAAAATATAAAACCCCAAATTGATCCTTCTCCTCCTTGCAACTATATCTCTCTCTCTCTATTATGCACTACACAAGTGAGTGTGAGTGTGAGTGTGTTCAAATGAGAAGCACCTCACCTCTATTTATATTCTTCATTTCACTTGACATTTCACTCAACCAAGTCAGCCCCACTAAAATTGACTGGGTCAACTTCTCTGGGAAGACTCAAACAACTTAATATTATATTAATGAGGGTGCTAATGACCCGACTTACAACGGAGGGTTTTTCCTCATGACTCTACATGACTTAATGATTCTCCCGATAGGAACATCGGGGTATAATGAAATACTAAATGATTCTCCTGATAAGAACATCGGGGTACAATACACTTTGAAGTTACAATAATTCAACACTAATGGAGGTTGTTGGTGGCACTCAGAGTGGATCCTAGAATGTAGGGAATGACACTAGTGGCACCAAATGGCACCGGTGGCACCAATGGCACCGGTGGCACCAATGGCACCGGTGGCACCAATGGCACCAGTGGCACTAGTGGAACCAATATCATGGGGGAACCAAACTCACCCAAATGACTCCTAAGTTAGGAAAGAAGATAACCTATATATGGACAAAGGAGGATTATTTAATCCTAACATCCAAAAGAGATATTGAGAACAAATGGTTCACCACTATGTACATATGTTCTAAATATGATATGACACAAATTGTTCAAGAATGGGATTGAGAATAGAAAATCCCATTAACCGAAAAGGAAGACGCTGAGTGGTAGGAACAACCAAACAAGCCAACACCCATGGAAGAGGAAGCTACTAATAGGAAGACTTCTTTCGAACAAGGATATGAAGGATCTTTGCAAATTGCGGTAGTTCAAAAGATAAAAGAAGCAACTCATCTGGAAGGAATTTCAAAGAGGGTGAAATTTTGAAGTTAGTATCCACTTTTTCTTATTTTTTTGACAAACAAAGCTGCAAACTTTTATGTTTTTCAACTTTGACCTCTTGAAACGCATATATCCCTTAGGAAATACACCTTGAAGTAAAAAAAATGTTTTAGAGAATTGAATTACTTTCTACTAGTATTTTTTTTATGGACATATAGTGGGACAAATTTGGAGGCCACCAACGACATATGTTAGGTATGGATAATGAGTGACATGCGTGACGTCCATTTTTTTAGAGAAGGTTATTAATTTTAGGGAAAAATGTATTCTCATAATTTACACACATTGCCCTTCTGCATGGACTATATTTTGAGATTTTTTATACTTGTTAATTATTTTTTATTATTTATCGAAATAACATATGTTCAGAAAATGGTTCCTTATTGACACATGTTGGTGACATTCAATTTTATTATGATTATGACTCTTGTTGAAACAAATAAAAGTACAATTTTCAAGAGGACGGTGCAAAGAAGATATATGTGAATATTTCAATTTTTTTGGGGTTGTCTTTGTTATGATATTGAATTTTCATTTAAGATGTTTTTTCAGAAAAATAAAATCCTTAAGGGATAAGGTTTAGAAAAATTAATTAATAAGAAAATTAAAATGAAATGAAACAATTATTATGCCATTAGAAACTAGATTCAGAGATGAATCCATTGGAACCAAGTCTGACACATAATCTTTAACATTTGTAGGTTTTTCCTTGCTAAAGTTGTAGGTTCTAAAAAGATGTAGGATAGTTTCTTGGGTTTTGTTGACCGCGAACTCTCGTCTGAGAAAATATATTTGAAACTCTCGAATGAGATTTTAGTTCAAATTATTGGCTACGATTTTTTTTTAGATGTGGTGCTCTTATTGGTTCAAACTCTCATCCTAGAGTTTTTAAACTCTTGGACAATACTTTTAACTCTCAAAAACCTCTTGGACGAGAGTTTGTAGATGAATTTTTTCGTGTCTCTCCGCATGCGCTTATTTTATTTTTCACTCCATTGTCAAAAAATTTGATACCAACTTTGTAATTTCACCCAAGAAGAAGAGGAAGACGGGTAGACCAAGGCCAATTTAGACACTGACAATGGATGATGTGGAACAAATTGGAGTAGAGACCAGGAATGCAATTGAAGAAGCCATAGAAAGCATGGCCACAAAGAATGAAATTGAAGAACTTGCAACTGTGCAATAAGAATTCATGTTGTTTATTGAAGACAAATATGCATAAATAAAGTAACTAATATTACATATTGGGGAAGAGAATAAAAATACTGAGAAACACACTAAGAGACACACCTGGGTAGTTCATGGACACATAAAGATATACAAACAAAAGATATAGAAATTCATCAACATGTGAAAATCTCATCCGTAGTTATGATTCTTCCTGAAGAAATACAGAAGATGGTAAGTCATGTTGATCTCATTCTATCACAATTGTCTATGAATGAGCTACATGCACTACATACAACTACTGCGCAAGAAATCAGATGAAGACATGAGGCCACTATAGGTGATTGGTATAAGATTCAAAATGAAAAGGAATTTGTACAATTTAATATTCCAAACTGAATACAAAACAAGAAAAGAGTACACAAAGAGAGTCAGAGTTAAAGCAGGAAGTAAAGAAAGAAATCACTAGAAGCGATCTTTTGAAGCAGGAAGATGAGAAAGAACAACAACAAGCCATAAAACTATAGAAAGTTGTGGATGAAGTGTATGGAATGATTTCAGAACTTGAAACTGATGAATATGGATTTTGAAAAGATAAATTCATGAGGCTAGAAAAGGTGATCCAATATCTATAGGGTAAGGCCGACGAGATATATCTCAAGACACCTCCATAGATTAAGGAAGAAAGAGAAAGGAAGTAGGAAAAATTATATGTCACAATTGAAAATAAGAAATATGGAACCAATATCTAGTACTGATACATATGAAGAAAGTGCTCAATTATGGGGAGAACTAGTTGTTGATGAGAAGTTAAAGGAGATGGCACAAAAGCTGTGAAAATCACAAGAAATAGAGGAGAATGTACAAGATATCTTAACCACCTGTTGTAGGTACAACAGATCCCATGTTATCTAAACATGAGAGCCCAAAATTATACATACAAAGGCAACTGTTTGAATTGCTTAAATTGTTTCAAGGCCCCTATAACATTTATCATGTTTTCTTTATTTTAAATTAGTAAAATTTTTTGGAATTTACGCATTATTTATGTGCGTTTGGCGAGTTGCGGAAGACTATATTTTGCAAAAATTATTCCATCCCGCAATCTGCCATTTGTGGATTGTGAGATTCTCAAGTTTAACATTTTCAAAGTTCTCATCCCACAACCCGCAATTTGTGGAATGCATAAATGTTTTTGTGTGTGTAAGTTGGTCATCCCGCAACCCACAACCCGCAATTTTCAGAGTGTGGATTGCGGGAAGTAATTTATTTTGAATATTTTGTTCTATGTTTTCGCAACCCGCTGACACAGTAGGGTTTATCAAGCTATCAAGGAGCTGGGAGAAGCTGAATGCTAAGCTAGTGGTCTCATTGGAGAGCTAAGGGCGCCTACACCAGAGCTAGCCTGACTTCTAAGACACCCACACACACCCAACACCAGGAATCAGTCCCTTCTTTGCTTCACAGTCCCTCAGGCCCTAACTTCCCTTCCAGTTCCATTCAGGGGTTGTGGAGAAGAAATACAGTCATCTAACTCTATTTGTGTGGCTCCCAAACACCAGGTTTCTCAAGCATACCCAGCCTTCAATCCCACTCCAAAAAATACAAAGACCAACCACTGCATACCCACAGTAAAACAAGCTATTCACAGTGGGGACAAGGGAAATCGATCCCTGAGTTGTTCTTGGCTCTATCGTGGTCAAAACGACTCAATAATGACACATACAGCCTCGAAAGCGTAGCTGAACCCATAGCCAACAAAACACCGAAAAAAAATAGCCCGCTCTCAACAATGAAGCCACGGGAAATGTACACAGTCTGAAATGGAAAGGTAAACATATCCTTAGCCCATGCCTGGGAAAGAACATACACACAAACCACAATCGGTAAGGGAAAATACACACCCCTGTTGGAGAGATTTACCATCATACTCACTCTTTCAGTCAAACTGGCCTAGTTAAACCACTATCCTAAGTTTAATTGACATCAAGGAGCATTAATTATCATCATCCCAGTCACTCCCACGCCTACCTACAGTCAAGGAGGCTAACTTAGCCTTCTCCTACAGTCAAGGAGGCTAACTAGAGCACTCCAGGGGTGATCTGTGTGACATTAATGCACCTAATTGCTAACTGGTGGTTACTTTCAGTTCAACCAATCAGTTACAGTCAGTTAAGGTGCCTCCATGCATTAAATATATTATTTAATCATTATTTAATGATTATTTATTATTATTTAATGAACTGGAGTCAACAAGGCGCCCTCACCAACTTCTGATGGTCAGTTCAGCTTCAGTTAACCTCATCAGGGTTTATTGGAGTCATGCAGTACTAGCACTTGATGATTGGATTGCTATGACATGTATTTGATCTCCTTCAGTTGAGATTCAGTCATTTATTGCACTCCAACTTCAGTTAGGGTTTGGTGAGTCAATTAGGGTTTTGGTCAAATGGTTAACTGAGTGAGATTGCATGGCAAAGAGTCAATTAAACTAGACTCACTCACTGAATTCGAATTGTCCCTTAGGTATTCGAATTATTCATGGAGTTAAGCTATTGCTATGCATGGAAATTGTTATCCTTTATTGTTTATATAATATACAGAGAGGAAACCTATTTGGTAATCCAGTTATTTTCCAATTCATGATTATTTGTTAATTATTCTTTGATGATTTTGATTCCTAGTTCCTAGATCATGTGCAATAATTAATATGGTATCAGAGCATACGGCGGGACAAATATAAATCTCTCAAGAACAAGCTTTTTGACAGATTTCACCATGAAATTTGAGCAATAGCTCAAAAATCCAGCACTGCACCAGAAGCCAAGGCTTACCACTTAATACCCCAAGTAAAGAACTTGTTGATCAAGATTGCTTGATTGACTATGCTGGGTGTGATGAAAGCCTAAATGTGTAGGTTGTCCGACCTTACAGTGCCCCTTTTGTTTTGATTTGCAGGTTTTATTAGGTACAACTTCGAATGGACTCATCAATCCCTCCTCTCACCCCATTCACAAGCTATTCGGAATGGAAGTTGAAGATGATTGCATATCTCAAGAGACGAGGTCTCTATGAGGTGTCTATTGGAATTGGAAGAGAGACTTATGAGAATGAGAATGACTGGATAAATTATGGTGACAGAGCTTTTGGAGCAATATGTCTGGCCCTTTCTGATAGCTTGTACTTTTTTGTTGGTTCTATTGAATACCCAAAGGATCTCTAGACAAAATTGGACAGAACCTATGGCAAGCACAATGAGGATCATAATAGTAATTTGGAAATTACAGCCAGCACCACAAGAGTTCTTCACTCAAAACTCTCAGCCTCTACTCTCTCTGATGAAGTTGTTCAAGATGAAGATGAAGCAGAATCTTCTACACATTCAATTCGAATTGAAGAAAGTCTCCATGAAGTGACTCCTTCTCCTGATGCTCCAGAAGTTCATGAGATCTCTGATATCTCATATTCTCATATTTCTGAAACAGAAGAAGACATTCGAATCTCTAATATTGAAGAAAAATACTACTGCACTTCCATGCAAACATTCACCGGTGATTTTCCTTTGAATTCTGTGCAAAATTTACCAGTAATTGCTTCCGAAAGTGAGGAGAAATTTGAATTTTCTTCCTCTAATGTTGCTGCTGGTGTGCAAATATGTAAAAACTTGGATATTTTGGAATAAATATCAGATTATAAGAGTGATCAATTCGCTCCCCATGATCTAGATCTTCCAGCAAATTCCTGCAGGATTGCATGCACCAAAATTCAGAATTTTGAAGAAGAAGAAAACTGTGCATCCACCGTCTCGGTTGACCATAATTTTGGATCTGATATGAACCTTATTGGATCTGATATGATATTATTTGGATCTGATCTGATATTTCTTGGTTCAAAATTTCAGGTTCATAAACCTTCAGTACTGCTTGTAGCTGTTCTCATCAACGGTGTGAAGAAACAAGTACCGTAAGTCTCCTACAAAACTGCTGCTGGGGATTTGATTTCATTTCACAGTTTTGGATCTGTTGTGAACTTATTTAGATCTGATTTACATTCTGATATGATATTATTTTGTTCATATTTTAAAATTCAAGAGCTTTCAGCCATGCTTGTAGCTGCTCTCACCAATTTCGGTGTGAAAAATCAAGTACCGCGGTTCTTCTTCAAATTTGCTTATGGGGATTTGGTGTTAGTTTCCTCTTATGAGGTTGATGATATTTTATTTTGTGATTCATTATATATTTCAGAATCTATATCAGATTATGGATCTCAAGCATTTTCTCTCCAGAGTCCCAGGGATTCTCTACCTTTGGTCACAAGCTCATCTCCTCACAGAACTAGTAAAGAGGAAGACATTCTGCATCCGCTTGGACACTTGATCCTAATATTTGGGGCTGATTTTACCACTCATGGTTTGCTTTTCAAGGCTGCAACATATCAGTTTTTTGAGTGTTCCACACATGGTTTGAATCCTTAAGAAACTTTGCTCTCTCTTCAGATGATTTCAGTTGCTCTACATGGGTCCAGTTTTCACTGTACAGCTGTTTATATTTCTGATTCAGTTGAGTGCATTGTTCTTCTTCCAAAGTGGAATATTCCTCCAGTAATATTCATTTATTTTGGATTCAAAGGTTCACATGCACAGTCTCAGGATGTTGCTGCATAGAAGAACCAAATTCTTGATTTACTGCTTAGTTTGAGGGGGGGTATTTCCCCATGAGGTTTTCCCCATTTCCTTGGTTATATTAAGTAGTTACTTTATTGTACAGGGTGACCTATGGCCTTAGTTTCCAGGGCCCTAGCATTTTATGCATCTATGTTTTCTAACTCTTCCTGAGTATAGCTTAAGGGGGGGTGTTGGAGACATTTACCATCATACTCACTCTTTCAGTCAAATTGGCCTAGTTAAACCACTATCCTAAGTTTAATTGACATCAAGGAGCATTAATTATCATCATTCCAGTCACTCCCACACCTACCTACAGTCAAGGAGGCTAACTTATCCTTCTCCTACAGTCAAGGAGGATAACTAGAGCACTCCAGGGGTGATCTGTGTGACATTAATGCACCTAATTGCTAACTGGTGGTTACTTTCAGTTCAACCAATCAGTTACAGTCAGTTAAGGCATTTCCATGCATTAAATATATTATTTAATCATTATTTAATGATTATTTATTATTATTTAATGAATTGGAGTCAACAAGGCACCTTCACCAACTTCTGATGGTCAGTTCAGCTTCAGTTAACCTCATCAGGGTTTATTGGAGTCATGCAGTACTAGCACTTGATGATTGGATTTCTATGACATGTGTTTGATCTCCTTCAGTTAAGATTTAGTCATTTATTGCACTCCAACTTCAGTTAGGGTTTGGTGAGTCAATTAGGGTTTTGGTCAAATGGTTAATTGAGTGAGATTGCATGGCAAAGAGTCAGTTAAGCTAGACTCACTCACTGAATTCGAATTGTCCCTTAGGTATTCGAATTCTTCATGGATTTAAGCTATTGCTATGCATGGAAATTGTTATCCTTTATTGTTTATATAATATACAGAGAGGAAACCTATTTGGTAATCCAGTTATTTTCCAATTCATGAGTATTTGTTAATTATTCTTTGATGATTTTGATTCCTAGTTCCTAGATCATGTGCAAGAATTAATAACCCCCAACCTAGAACACCAACGGTCGAATCCGCACCCCTAGCTCTCTGCGTGAGATGGAAAAACGATGGAGAATCCCCTAAATGGTGCGTGAGGAAGTAGAACATCTCTGCGCGAGATGAACAATCTTAGGAGAGTGGAAGAGTGGAATCATCCCATGCAGTCATGGAGAGAATGGGAAAAATCACATGCTAAGATGGGGTAGTGGTTTTTCCTGCCAATGTGAGGGTCAACCTGCTAGTGGAGTGTGCATGTGGGAAAGGACTAACGATCCTGCCACACTCCACTCCCCAGCCATAACTGCCCCAACTAACAGCAGAAACTTTAATGTGGTAGTTGGATGTTAAGCCTAAGGAAAGGTGGGTGACAACCAAATGGGTTCAATAGCTGACACATGGCTTTTCCCCCCAAAGGATTAAGGTTTAACAATCCCCCCCCTTATCCTTAGGAAAATCATGCCCTTTTCATCATCGTTGCACCATCGTAGCTGGTTGTAGGTTCATTTTAATTAAAGTGCATATTTACATGATGCCAAAACTATAATGTGTCGAATGGCATGATATACCATCGGCAACGATCCCAATTGCTGAAACATAACACAACCAAATCGATGGTGGAGCTTTTTCCTTTAGCTCCACACCATGATTAATTACAATATATACATCATCTACATTTTAATGCAAACAGGGTCAAAACCAGGGTATTACAATCCCCTCCCCCTTGGAATAACACTGTCCTCAGTGTTCCAATACATAGGAATACATATACAATTTACACATCCAAAATTTTAAAATTTTGCAGATCTGTCCCACGTTCAATTATTTACTTTGAACTTTCAGGACCAAGCCCTTTGGCTTCCATGAGCTTCTCCTGCTGGTTCTCAGCTTTCGACTCATCCCCAAGTCTAGGAACTTTGTGGCTGCTACCCTCTTGATGTTCCCTCGTTGGGCAGTCTCGGCGGTAATGATGTCCTCCGCATTTCCAACATTTCACTTTCTGCTTCATCTTTACCTGCTCAATTTCCTTTGAGTATTCATGCCTGGAACATTTCTTAATGGACCGATTGGACCAATGCCCCATCATTGATCCACTTTTCTTTCCTTTATGGATTGCTCCCAGAAGGATTTTTACCTCTTGCAAACAAATAGAGTCTTGCAAAATCTAGTGGTTCATCTCATTCTGCCTTTTATGTATCTTGATCATCTCTCCAAGATTTTCTTGGGTCTTGGTAATTGTTTGGAGACTTCCAGCCAAGTGCAATAGCTTTTGGTCTACTGCCATGATCAATGTGCACAACTGTATTTCATTTTTCTCACATGTGAGATGCATCATTGAAATTCTGTTAGACCAAGCATAATATAGGCATTAAAATTAGTCAATTAATTGCCCAATTGGCATGAAAGTCCAAGTATTCTCAAGGAGACTTTCATACTTTTCATGCCTTCCCAACAGGCACATGAGCTCATTCATGTCCATTCTTGGGCAGGGAATTAACTATTCCAGCATTCACAATTTATTTTAAGCAAATAAACACATTCTATTTTCATCCATACAAGCATTCAACAATCCTCTGTTTTCACAAGGCATAGTATATATATATATATATATATAATATAAAAAAAGGAAAGAGAGAGCAACAAGAGTTTTTCCCCTCTTTGTCTTGTCCCATTTTGAAATCCACACCACCGCTGTGGTTTTCATGCTCTTAGCCTTTTTCACTTCACCGTGAATGCTAGACCAACCTTTCTTGGTCATGACACTTAGTGCCTCCAGTCTATTCCAGACCTCTCAACCATGGAGTCTCTCCACATAATTTCTCTACAACTCTCGGCTGCTAGGACCTTCATAGTCCCACTAGCACCATTTTCATTATTGCTCACGTTGAGCTCTTTAGGACAGTCACATGTCCACATGCACCTCTAGGATGCCCTCATAGTCCTCTCTCCCAGTGATACCTATATTCAAACATTGAATAGATTCACATGTTTAGTTTATTTTCATCGGTTTTGATCTCTTAAACAAGAGCTTGGAATATCATAACCAGATCATATACACATGTATATTCATAAGCAAGACGCTGCAAAATAATCCAATAATTATCTGTATTGTGCATTTCCTCTCTGGTCCACAGGGTCCTACTTCGCTTTGCAAGAATTGGGATTGCCTATGGACTTGGATGTTAGGTCAGCACGCAGGATGCTCCACAACATCAAATAATTAATGTCCAACTAGTACACCTTCACACTGACTGGGCTTGGAACATTACCACGACCATTTCCAGGTCCAGGATCTACTATGGATCCCTAGGCATATAACAGCCCTATTTTAGTGACGTCTTCACCACATCCTTTTATACATATCAAGCATAGTCAAGCCAACCTACAGTTGGGTTTATCAGACTATCCAGCCAAGCCAATACACAATTGGGTTTATCAGGCTGAAGCCAATACACTACTGGGTTTATCAAGCTACTCAGCCAAGCCAGCTAACAGTTGGGTTTATTAGACTGCAGGTAGTCAAGCCAACACTGTAACGTCCCTACAATATCCACAACATCCTTTTCCCTTTAGTGTACAACACTAAACTACATCTATTTAGCCTATAAACACAAGAAATATAAGCAAACTCATCAATGTTATTGCTCTAAAACTGTAATCATGTTTCATATCATTCACTATCAAGTATCGAGACACCAGGAGTGCATCCACTCCCTAGGGTGTAGTCAATATTAAAAACCCTTTCATGACTCAACATCGGGAAAAGTGTGCACCCCCTTTCGATTTGAGCCATGTAGGCCCTATTCATACTCAAGCAATCTATCATAATGGAAATAAAATCAAAACATGCTCTGTATATTGAATTTAAAAATTTGACATGCATATTCTTAGCTAGGGTCACATAACAATTAGCCATTTGCCCATGCAGTATTCCTTCGTTAAGGAGGAATGGGGGCTCCCTTCTCTGAGTTGACAGTCCTTCGGTTTTCCATCCCCAACTCCTTTTTACATTCCATATCCCACACATGTCTTACTGATATAATATATACCATCTCACTCATGTTGCTTACCAAACATGTAGTGCATATGGGACATTTCCAAAATGTCCAATGGAGTTTCACCTGAAACCCATTATCAAGATAGGGGAAAACCTCCCCATCAAGTTTGGCTCCTGCAGGCCATAACACATGGTCTTCCTGCAATGTGTACCCTGGCACATTCATCAAGTAGCCAAACAGTCAATCATTGTCTAACAATACAATCCAAATTTGATTGTTCCATAACCAAGCAATGGCATTAGTAATTAAATTCAATGTGAATTTGCAACTCTGTCTACTACAGAAATTGATTTGCTTGGCAATGAGGTGATCCTCATTTGTTGGTCTCTTGTAAGCAACACCACTATTCCCATTATTATTTTATTCTTACTAGCATAACATGAACACCCACTTACAATGCGTCCTCCTGACACAATTCTATGCAAGCCAATAGTGATTAGTAGTTGTCAGCAATTTCTGAAATCTGAAATTTACAAATTCAAATTGACAACTCATTCTGCATACAGACTAATTTCACAGCCATGAGACTCTTCTCATGAGGTTTGGCTCTTTCACAGGGTAGCTTTTGTCCTTTTTCATGGTCTTATCCATATTGCCACGCCCCAAACAATCTACCTGAAATATGAACTTCAATCAGCCAAACACTTGGTAAGTCTTGATGCATATAACTTTTTCATTGCTGCAACAATCACTGAAGCATTTTCAGAATTATAGAATTCAAATACTTCCAGCTATTAATCACATCAATATTACCAAAACTCATTTACTTCACATGAATCATTATCATACTAAAATTGCAAAGTCACATTATTTATGCAATTTAAATGAAGTGTTTAGATATTCCTTACTTCACAAGCGTATCATTTGTACCACCTTGCCCTTCCATAGAGAATTTCCGGCATCCAATCGATCATGACTACCCTCTTCATGCACTTACTATCCTGCATTCATAAAAGCTCTTGAAATGGTTCTAGAATTATCATCAATTCATCATTTCAGCCATTAGTTAGTCATGATAAACAAGCATTATCTCAATGCATTCATGTAATGCATCACAACATTTGCACCTACACTTATGTATGCATATTTACAACGTTTACTCAAAATTTTCATATGCATCCATTCAATGCATAACTACAAGATTTATAAAATCTCTTAATGCATATCCACTCAATGCCACCTTGTATCGATTCTGAGTACTATGCATTCAAACATGCCATGGCCTGACCAGGACTACCTCATATAGGATGCATTATTATAATCAAGATCACCAGTCCTCACTTGTCCTGGTTATTAAGTTCATATCAACATTCACAGGGTAGGATATACTTCCATATGAATGTAGTATACATTTTAAATAACCACATGGTATAAGATCTCTTGCTTTTCCACTTCATGCAATTGTCATAATTAAACCATTACCTGCATAGATCCTACTTACACCCTTGACATTACCGGTTTGGTTGGTCTCTTGCAGGAGATTGCAAAAATCACTCACCAACTTTTGATCCTGGATTTGTTGCCTTATCCCTTTCTCCATAGGGTTGCTAGTCACATTCATCAGCATTAGCAACATATTCAACCATGCTCATGTTGTCGTTGGTTTTTCCACTAATGCCAACACCATTGCAATATTTACCATTAGTGGTTCATTATAAATGTATAATTCTCACTATTTTTGCCAACATGTAATATCCTATGCATGCAAGGCATATCCTCATACATTTTATGTATAAAAATTATAAAACATAATATAGTTAGCAAGGCAGGGTTAAGGAAATTTCCCTTTTCAAAACCCTCATCTTTGCCTGGAATTCCTCTTCCGCATAACAACTGGCTCGACTTCATAGTCCTTGCTACCTCTAGGCATGCAATTCTCGGATTGTCCATATGGACAACAACATTTTTTTTTCAACAACCACTAGTACTTTCTGCTCCTCATTCAAATTTTGATGATTCACCTTTGTTCCCTGCTGGATAAGCTTTCCAATTCCTATCCACATGTTCCATTCCGACCTCAGGTGTGAAAACCACACCCCTTCTAAAATGATGGTTTTCACCAAATTTAGGCAAAACACACAACTATATTTTGGTCTGGAATGCTAACTTCAACCACCTAGAATTTTTCCTTTTTAGCCCTGAAATCCACTGAAGAACTGCTGAAAATATCACTGAAAAACTGCTGAAATTGCTGAATAATCCCACTTGAAAAACCCAAAATTTCGTTTTCCCAATCAGACCTCTTCCCAACTAAAATTCCTACACTTCGGCAGTCAAAACAACTAGTTTTCTCCGCTACTCATTGGCAGTTTATTCCTTTATTTTTCTCCGACATGTCGGACCCTTAGTCGTCTAGGCTTCCGAACTATTATCGGTGATGCCAAGGACTATTATCGGCGATGACAATATATCAGCAATCGGAACTGTTAACCCCTACAACATTGGCGAGGAAACTAACTCCATGGCATGGTATCGACGATCAGAAGCACTATTCTTTGGGTGGATAGTTCCTTAGCCATCCGTAACGGCTGGAAACAAAGCATCTGTGGGTTCTGTGGACCATACAACATCGTATCGACGATCAGAACCACTAAACACTATGTGTCGATGACACAAAACTAAACGCTTTCGCTGCGTTGGTGACCCAAACAACTAAAATTTTTTGATGCCCATCGGTGGACCAAACAACTAATTTCTCCCTACATATTAGTGGTCCAAACCACTAATCTTCTCCAATGTGTCGGCAGCTTAATCAACAAACTTTTTCTGATGATTCCAGCACTTAGATAAATTTCATTCTCTTTTCTCCTCCGTGTCGGCGCCCTTATCGTCTAACTTTCACCAACGTATTGACACTTTCAACATCTAATTTTCGACGATATTTAACTTAAATGGGGCCAATATTTCGGTATTTTCCTCGTCTAATTTCCGTCGACGTATTCATCGATGGTTTCATCAACTAAAATTCACTGATATTTCAGCAGTCTTCCGGAGATCTCCGCCGCTATGTCGGCTACTTACTCAACTAATTTTCCCCACCGTCAGGATTTGCATTGGAGGTCTATCCGTCTAAGCCTTCTGATGAGCCGATAGTCTAACACTTAGAAGAATTTTCGTGAAATTATTTCCACCTATTCCCCCTGTCCGGTGGCCTTCCGACTAAATTGTACGCTGTATCGAAGGAGCTTCCCTCTTAGTCCTCCGATGATCCGACGAGCTCGACACTTAGAAAAAATTTCAACAAAATTTTATGAATATTTTTCTGTCATTCATATTTCATCTGGGAAGAGGGTAACTTGCCTCTGCTAACTGGTTTCTCATGGTCCTCTAAGGCCCAATGCTACAATGATGGCTCTGTCACTGCATCTTCATGGCCCATTTAGGCCCATGCTGCAACGTAAGCTCTGATACCATACTGTAACGTCCCCGACCCTCCGATCGGTGAAGAGGACGCTACCATAACTGTAAACATTCGGGAAACTAGCCCATGAACATGAACATACATAAAAAAAACTGAAATGCTTGAACATAAAACATGCAAGGATGCATAATTACTCAACATACAGTGGAAGCAAGCATACATCCAGGCATCAACATGTTCATCATGATTCATTAAATAGTAAATGTAATTGCAGAGATTAAATAGTCAAGAATGCTTATCTTATGTAGAATTTGTTCCGCAACCAGCTACATCGCTGCAACGTTCCACCCAACCATAGGCTAGCGTGCTCATCAATATCTCAGCAACGCTGCCACCCCCGACCTGGGCATGATTCCCCAAGGAATAAGGGACTAAGTAGGCTGACACATAGCCAAGGTACACAAATTAGCCAAGCCGACACAGTAGGGTTTATCAGGCTATTAAGGAGTTGGGAGAAGCTGAATGCTAATTTGGTGGTCTCGTTGGAGAGCTAAGGATGCCTACACCAGAGCTAGCTTGACTTCTAAGACACCCACACACACCCAACACCAGGAATCGGTCCCTTCTCTGCTTCACAATCCCTTAGGCCCTGACTTCCCTTCCAATTCCATTCAGGGGTTGTGGAGAAGAAATCCAGTCATCTAACTCTATCTGTGTGGCTCCCAAACACCAGTTTTCTCAATCATACCCAGCCTTCAATCCCACTTCACACAGTCCGAAGACCAACCATTGCATACCCGTAATAAAACAAGCTATTCACAGTTTGGATAGGGGAAATCCATCCCTGAGTCATTCTTGGCCCTATCGTGGACAAAACGACTCAATAATGACACATACATCCCCCAAAGCGTAGCTAAACCCACAGACAAAAAAACACTGAAAAAATAATAACCCCCTCTCAACAATGAAGCCACGGGAAACGTACACATTCTGAAATGGAAAGGTAAGAAAATCCTCAACCCGTGCTTGGGAAAGAACATACACACAGACCACAATCGGTAAGGGAAAATACGCGCCCCCAGCCCAGAATTCCAATGGCCGAATATGCACCCCCCATCTCTCTGTGTGAGATGGAAAAATGATGGAGAATCCCCCAAATGGTGCATGAGGAAGCAAAACGTCTCTGCGTGAGATGAACAAGCTTGGGAGAGTGGGAGAGTGGAAGTGTCCCATGCAGTTGTGGGGAGAATGGGAAAAATCGCATGCCAAGATGGGGTAGTGGTTTTTCCTAACAACGTGAGGGTCAACCTATTGGTGGAGTGTGCATGTGGGCAAGGACTGACAGTCTTGCCACACTCCACTCCCCAGTAATAACTGCCCAAACTAATAGTAAAACCTTTAATGTGGTAGTTGGATGATAAGACAAGGAAAGGTGAGTAAGACAAAAAGGTGGGTGACAACCAAAGGGGTTCAATAGCTGGCACATGGATTTTCCCCCCAAAGGCTCAAGGTTTAATAATCCCCCCCCTTATCCTTAGGAAAATCATGCCCTTTTCATTATCGTTGCATCGTCGTAGCTGGTTGTAGGTTCATTTTAATTAAAGTGCAGACTTACATGATGCCAAAACTATAATGTGTCGGATGGCACGATATACCATCGACAAGGATCCCAATTTCCCAAACATAACACAAACAAATCGATGGTGGGGCTTTTGCCTTTAGCTCCACACCATGATTAATTACAATATATACATCATGTACCTTTTAATGCAAATGGGGTCAAAACCAGGGTATTACAAAATCCCACGACACTCTTCTAAACTTGAATCTTCAACTGCAGCATTTCTCCTATCATCTATCCAAACACTATCCACTCTGCCTATTGGAGTACCTTCACCACCATCGTTGTCTCAACTTTATCACACCGTGACTACCACAACTGCCCCTATCTTATCTTGTCCATTTCAAACCCCCATGCTTCAAACTAATACTGAAGAGTCACAATTGTTTAAGATTCCTCTACACATACCTTCATTCTCTTTATTATCAGCATCTTTTTTCTGATAAGATTTTGGTTCATCCATCATCAATCCCAGATATTGGTATTCTTGTTTCTTCCTTCGAGACTTCTACTGCTCCACTTATCCCTTCAACTTATGAATAAATTGTTGCCCCAAATACTTCTTTTCCTTCGCCTACTTCCCATATTATTGTGCCTATGCCTCCCCCTACTGTAACTCAGACATCTACTTTGGTTTCCACAATAGTTGGGACTTCTTTAGCTATTGATTTGACAGAAGAGTTTAATGAGGATATACTAATCTCTCTTGGATACTACTACTACAGAAAATCTGATAAGGCAGTAGTTAAGAAGGGAAAAAACAAAAGCAGAGATCAAAGTGGTATGGATGCTGCTAATACTGACCATATCACATGACCATACAGTTTGGACTCAGCAGTCTGGTGATCCACAAGTGGATGTTGCTGTTGCTTTGGGAGCGTTCACAGGTGCAAATTTCCATGCCGTGAACACACTAAATAGATAATTTGATAGAAGAAAAGAAGAAATAATAAAACTAAATGAAGATCTAGAGAAACTCAAGAAATATCATGAAGCTCATGTTGCTAATATTATGAAAACATCTAAGACAGGTATAATGATTTGCAGGTCAAAAGTGCTTCTCTTGAAATTGAACTAGAAGGAGAGAAGACTACAAATGTTGTTTTTGTACAGAATATAGCCTTACTTGAGAAGCAATGTGAAGATACAACTGCAAGTGCAACTTCATTTTCGCTCTCTAGGTTTTCACAAGAATAATTTAAAGAATTGGCTATCAAGACTAATCAGGAGCATCATGAGTTAATCAAGGAATGGTTTCAAACTCTTGATAATATTTTTGAAACTCATATTGCTTTTGGTAAGATGTATGTTTCCCTTGAGGATCAAGTAGAAAAGAGAGAACAAGATTCCAAGCTAATGATGATGTTGTGTATTGGAAAAGATACATGAAAGACAAGCCAGAAAACATCACCATCCTGAGTAGTTTTCAACTGAAGAAGGTCAAAACTATATTGTGTGCTTAGGAAGTTCTGAACAAGATGATTGATGAGGCTATTAAGAAAGAACAGGTTGTCCGTGGGAGGAGGTGGTATGCTGCTGATAATTTAATGGAGATTTTGTGTTTTCCTTTGATGGGTCTAATCGAGAATGCATGCCCGCCTAGACTGATGATTGAACATGTCGAGCAAAGACAATATGAAGCAAAGGAGAAGATCCAGGGACTTTATCATATCAAAATTGAAGATGCGGATCGGTTAATCAAACAACCTCTTGCTATTGAAGGGAAAATCCATATTTACATCTGTATCTAGAACAAGTTAGGAAAAATTGAAATGGAGAATCACAAATGTGATGCTCAACTTGGACTCGAATCAGCTAACTATCCCAACATAGAAGAATTGTTAGAGATTTGGAAAATATGGAGATATTTTCTTGGTTATTATCTTTATTTGGGTCTTTTCAATCTAATTTTGATGGAGATCTATTCTTTGTAATAATTATTTAAGAGGTAGACTTCATATGTAATAGGGACTTTTGAAAATGGGAGAATCAGGGACAAGAGACTGGAGATACCTTTGTTTACTTGAGGTTTATATAATTTCTTGCAAAACTTTATTTAATACAGTAAATGATATTCTTTCACATCTCTTGTTGTTCATTCATTAATTTTCTTTAATGAATCATGTTTTTTCATGTTTTGGACGGATCAATATTACTGTTTGTCCTTTGCAATTGATGAGTGCATTTATTCACAACTTTGATTTCTCTCTGTTAGTGATTCATGTACTAATGAAATTTTAAAGAGTTTAATTTTTTTAAGTCTTTATCTATTTCTGAAAATGATTATGCAGTGAAATCATATAACAAATGTGTTGATTTTTAAATTAACATGCGTGCATGCAGGTTAACCATGAATGAAGTTAAATTTAAATTATTGTCAGTTAATTTTCATTAATTGATTGTGAGTTAAAGGACAAGTAAATGATTTTATTTATGTTTCTGTTAATTTGGTTAAATGATTTCCTGTCTTACATCTGAGGTTGACTTGTAAATCAAACCATATACCTTTTAGAATAGAACATAGTTAAGATAGATTTCATCTTCTAGTTAAATTCAGTTTTTCTTTTACAACCCAAAACATTTTTGTTTTCCTTTACTGGAAAACAGATTCTTTAAGGATCAAATCCACAAGTGCCAGTGGAGGCCAGTAATATCCATGGGAGATTACTACACCAAACAGGATGGGGATAGGACTGTCCTTGCGTAGGACCTTTCAAATCCTTTCAGTCTGGTTTTTCTCCCTCTATTGCAAGCCTTGAAACCCGTTCCAACAACATACCCAACCGAGGCTTCAACACCACCCTATCAGCTACTGAGAAGATGAACAAGATAAAAGAATTAAAAACCAGCAATATGGTGTAAGCAATATCACGGAAGAACAATCCAAAAGAGTTAGCAGACTTGAACCCTCCAAGAAGAAGCTACTTAGATTGTAGAATATTTTTTGAATTTGCAAAGGGAAATCATGGAAGTAGTAAAAGAATGCTCAGAAAAACCGAAAGCATTTCCTAATGAACAAGCATAGCAGGACATTTCATCCAAAGAAAAGGAAATGAAGGAGAAGGTTGCAACTTCAAAATCAACTCTACAAAAATTTTCATCCATAGTTTGATCAACCAAAACATATGTTACATGATATAGAAATCATGGTACACCCCATTGACATTATTGTCAAAGGAGGAGAGAGAAATAAATCCTAAATGGAGGGGGATCATTGGTAGGGGGAGTATGTAGAAAAATTAGAGCTCATTTTCAGAGGGATCCTATGTTTATTGACATGATGACAAAGGGGGATATTGTTGAACAATGTATTGTCATTTATGTCAAACTTGTATTGTCACATGGCATAATCCAAAGTAATGATAAGTGTTGCACCTATACTCTTGTATGTCTGATATCTATGTATTTGATAAAAGAAAGTAAATATGTGTGTCGAATAAAAGAAAATAAATATGTATGGGTTTGTGAAATATGCAAATTGCAGTAATGTATATGTGAGAAAACTGGTCATAAATGCTCAAATAACAATCAACAAAGAAGAACATTGAAAATGGAAGATATGCGCAAATATTATCTATATGGGACTTACGAATGAAGAAAACGAAATACAAGCTTGTGTGTAAAATTCCCACAAATAAAATGGTAAGTGGCTTGATGAATTATGAAGAAAAATATGAGATATGAACTTATGTGCAAAATGGCAGATATGCACAAATATAATATGTATGGGACTTACGAATGAAGAACATGAAATACAAACTTGTGTGTAAAAGTCCTACAAAGAAAATGATATGTGGAATGATGACTCATGAAAAAAATGTGAGATATGAAATTATTTTCAAAAGTCCCACAAGGAAGTTTCCATATGTGTGCCAAACCCTACTGAACTAAATTGTGATAAGCAACACACTTACAGGGATCATAACTTGAAGAAAACACAAACTTGAACATTATTCAAGGATAAGGGTCTTTAACAAGTGGCCACATATCTTGAGTTGAAAAGAGTATTAATAAGCAAGAGATGGATGTTTGAAGTAAGCTTGTAGAATGAAGACATGAAGATATTATGATTTTAACAAGCTTTATTTCTTGGGGTATTAATGGATTGTTGATCGTAGAAAGAGTTGTATGCAGCGGAATCGAAGTGTGCAGATGAGAAAATGATTAACAACAAGAACAACATGAGATAAAAGGATACCCATATTAACTATGTGCGAAGTTATAACTCAGTAAAAGACTCATACTGTAGAATCACAGAAATGACTAAGTTTGAAACATTATTCAGTATAGAGACACATATCGCATAGTTGTAGAAGTGACTGAGTTAGGAACATTGTTTAGTACATCTATGTAGATCTTATTCTTTATCACACATCGTAGTTCTGGAAACTGATTGTCCTTATGCATATATTCAGAAAGAAGACCTAGGTCAAAATTATTATAGCAGTTCCAATTTTATAGTCAAGGTAATTTGTAGTTATTTGTTATACATTCTTATTTATATATCAGTGAGGTTGGACAGGGAAAGGTTAACAGAGTCAAATATTCCTTCCAGTAGTTGATGATAAAACATCTCAAGGAGGTCGGGCAGGGGGATGAATAGGGAGTAGAATATTTCTTTCATTCGCATCTGGTAAAAATAATTCAGGGGCTTGGAGCCTCCTTCCAGTTGGAGGTTGTAATTATAATTAGGGGGTTGGAGCCTACTTCCAGTTAGAGTTGGTAAATAAAATTAGGGGGTTGGTGCCTCCTTCTAGTTGGAGCTGGTAAATATACTTGGAGGCTATATTTATCCATAGGTTGATTCCTGGTTGCTACAATTCACATTTTGCAAAGTTAGACATACATTTGTTCACGTTGGTTCCTAAATTTCATGATTTAGTGCTCACACAAATCGAAGTCATTGTAGGTTAGTGCATGTAACCAGGAGATTGTACTCAAGGATCGAGTTGATACCTGAAATCATTTGGTGCTCATGTTTGGATATTTCATTATCCCACCTATGTAATAATTATTTTATTTATAGATATACTTATCATTATTCTTCAACGTTTGTGCACAAATGTGCTTGGTTATGATAAAAACATTTTGATTGGTAAAAATATTTAATTGTGAAAGAATTTGGTATTTTCATTTATATTGATTCACCCCCCTCTCAATTTAAGATAAATCTAACAGAAGGAATTTATGCCTCCCACAAGTTGACCTATATAGTTTACCACCATAGTATCAATTGGATTCCACGTGACCTCTCATTTCCTAGACATGTGGAGCTAGTCACGTGTGGACTTTCAAGAAAATTATAGAGGGTCCAAAACCGTAATTATATCAAGAGTAGAGGCATGCATAAACCCTAAAAATAACCGTATATGGCTATTGGTATATGTTAAATATCAATTCGTTAGGAGGAAAAAGGGGTCCCATTCTAATGATACTATTGTATTGTTCCATAGTTTAGAAACAATAACAGAGTGAATATTAGAGAATGACAAACAAAGTAGGGGATCCTATAGTAGCCTTGCATGCCACAATGTCAAAGGTAACTCCATAGTGATTACCACTTTGTTTGTATTTGCATAGCATATTGGAGAAGAAAAGAGCAGGGAATAGTCTTCAATTATGGTTGGGTTTTTCTCTGAGGTGGGTTTTCCCATAGTATATCTTGTGTTGTTTGTGTGGATGTTTTATTTTTCTCTAGTTATTTTCCTTTCAAATCCAATTTATTATGGAATTAAGCTAAAGCAATGGATTATGTTTTAAGATCAGTTTTGATGAATTGTTTTGGTGAAATATCCATGTCAGTTTATATATCATATTGGTATCCAGTTTTGTTTCGAATTTTGTTGGAAATTATGGGATCTAATAGTTGGAATAATAAAGAAAACATATTCAAACCCTATCCATGAAAGATGAGTCTAACGAATAATTTGGGGTCAATATGAAAAATGATTACAAATATTTAAATACAAGTTGTTTATATCTCATTTAATATGTCAATCTTCATGGTGGCTCTGGAGAGCAAGTTTGGACCTTTCGGTGATTTTGGAGGATCTAACTCAAATATTGGATCAAAAATGAAATCGAGAGGCAAAGGAGACCCAAAAAAGGTGTCATGGAAAGAGCCTGAGAAAGATAAGTCAAGCTCCAATTCCATTTCCCGTTCTTAGTCATTATTTAATATTAAAGTGAAAGTGGATATCAAATCTTACCAAGGTGAGATTGATGCTAAGTTGAATTATTGGATGTAAAAAATAGAGGTATATTTTAGTATCCACAACATATATGATGAGTAGAAGATTTCATTTGATAAATTGAAATTAGAGGTCCATGCACTAACCTGGTGGGAAATCTGCATGGAAACACTTAGGATAGAGGGTAATCCACCAATAACTAAGTGGGAGGATTTCAAGGCTATAATAGAGTCCCTATTATACCCAATTGAGTATGCATAGGACCAATTTATCTGTTGGAATTAATTCATACAAAGGAAAGGGCATAGTGTGAAAGAGTACACCACCAAATTCAAGAAGATGGTTATTGTGTCGGGTATCTCACGTAGGAACCCAAATGTACTCCTCAAGTATCTGGGGGTATACATAGTCATTTAGGAAGTCAAGTGATGCTCATCAATCCCAATATAGTTGATGAGGCTTGTGTTAAAGAACAATACTTGGAGAATATAGGACATAAGAAAGTATATCCAAGAGGTTCTAAATAGAAATAGAACCAAGGAACTTCCAATTAGGGTAATAATAGGTCAAAAGGAAAATATAAGAAGACTATATCCACGGAACATTAATGTGAGGATCTGAAAAAACATTATAATCATTGTAACATTGATGGTCACTCTGAAGAAAAGTGTTGGAAGATACATCCAGAGCTAAAACCCTAATATCCTTAAGAAGGATTCCAAGAAGAAGAACCTTCTAGCCATGGTTAGGGATAATCATGTAGGTCTAAATATCAAAACCAAAATAAATCCTTGATTTTCAATCATGTCCTGAAAAACTTTGTAAGATTCCTAATTTCACATGGTTAACAACACCACATTTTGGGGGATCGTCATTAAAGTCTTCAATTTCTTGCAATTGATCTTCCCAAAATGGCCTAACAATATTTGTAATTATAAATGCATTAGGGCTTGTGATATAGGTCTAAATATCAAAACCACAATAATACCTTGATATCTATTCATGTTGTGCAACAACTTGTAACAATGTCCTTATTACACTTCTGAGCAAAATCTTGGTTTTTGGCCCTCCACATGTCCCATCAAACCGAAAACCAATCTTTTCTAACTATATTTAATTATGCATGCATGGATTAGGGCTTATGGTGTCGGTATCAATCTAGGGATTGTGATGCAATTCTCCATTTAAATTATATCCATCCTTGATAAAACCAAAGATATCAAGATGCCCTATTTCACATTGTTAAGAAACCCACATTTTGGGGTTCATCATAAAAGTATTCAATTTCTTACAAGTGGAGACTACTAAAAAATAAGAACAACAATATTTAATGTAAGTGGTTACTCTACCAAAAATATATATGTGCATTCATAATATGTAAAAAATTGTAAGCCAAAACTAAGAATACAAATATTTGATGGAGGTTTAACTTGAATTTAAAACTCATGTGTACATTATTATAAAATGTAATGTACCTAATGATATCTTTTGAATTCCATTCATCAATTTTCAATACGAAGAGTCATTATGGATGTGATCATCTCATCCTATAACAAAAATAAATATCAATATGATCATCTTGTTCTATAATGATGACCCTATAAATTAGTTTCATTTAGGTGAGTGGCATCATTCAACACAATTTTAAAATTGTCTTGAGAGGTATAATACTTCAAGGTTGATGGGATATGTGTGTAAGTATGTGCATATATTTTAATATAATTGTTTTTGACATCCTAAGTATAATGTCAAGAAAATAAAAATTTTACATAAAAATAAATAACATAGATTCATCTTAACTTTGGTATTTTCATAACAAGAGGTAATATGACCACAATTGACTCAATTTTCTTCAATTAAGTGAAATCTAGCAATTCATTAGGGTAAAGTTAAGAAAATGGGGACATTCTAGGGTAACTAGCACATATTGACTTAGTTTTCCCCAATTAAGTGAATTTAATCAATTCATTAGAGAAAATTAGGGAAAATAGGAAAAATCAAGAATAATTGATTCCCATTGACCATATTTTACCCTTTTTCCCCAAGAAAAAAAATCATACTTTCATTCCAAAATGGATAGAAAGTACATTCTTCATGTGCTCATTAGCACTAAGAAAGTACATTCTTCATGTGATCATTAGCACTAACACAAAAATATAGTGTTTTGAGTGTCCAAACTATTTGTCATGTATACCATAGTTTTCTATTGATCCTATAAACTATTCAAAATCTGTAAACATTCTTTAAATTTAAAGCATTTCCATAAACAAAGTGAATGGTGAAATATTTATACAAGAACAAAGACATGGTTAAAAAAATATACCTATATCATAATTCAGCAAATAAAGTTGAATCTAGATAGATGAGTTGGGTAGGTCTACCCTGATAGATGGAGAGAATAGAGTTTCATGAATGAAGTTATAATCCTTGTTTCAGCAGGTGATCATACTCTGTGTTGTGTTCAGAGTCATGATCTCACATTCTATAAATTAATGCTTCCCAAAATGATCTAGTCTTGCATCCAATTTACCACCAAGGATGAGTCACCATAAACCTAAATACCATGAACCCCTTCATCCCATTCCAGTTTCAATAAAGTACTTAGGGATAGCAATTCAAAAACATTATTTATGTGTTTTTTGGAATTTTCCTTATAGGTGATATAATTTTCATCCGTGAAATTGAAAGAACACCCCCTACACCACAATTATAATTAAGCCCCTGACGAGAACCATCAAAGAATCCCCAGCACTAGCTTTTATCAATAACAAGTTCTCCCAGCATTCGTATGTATGGAGGCATCGAAACCTCTCTAAAGAAGAACATCATCGATGATAAGTGCGAGAAGGTCTAAAAGGTATGGGTTGATTGTTCTTCAAACAAACATGAATTTATCATCGGCCACACATACCATAAAACATGGAATGTGATTTACTTTGTCTCTTTGCATTCCAATATGTTGAACCACAGTCGCATACATGTTTGTATATTATTTCCACTCCAAATATTCCTAAGTTTGAGACAACACTCAACATCTATTGGCATACTTTCATTTGAACTAGGTTCATGTCCCTTGTTCGTCAACAAAGCCCAAGATATCAACCCAACAGAGAAGGACTTTGTTGCCAACACCTGCAAGGCAAATGAAGTCTCACCCAAGATATATATTGGGTACTACTAGAATCAGGTTTCTGTAGTTATGTCGGGGATTTCACTCTTACAGTACTATCAGATCACTTGACTGAAACCGAGAATTATAATTTTGAATTAATCCGCCAATATATATCACAATATTTAACATAAATCTTTAGCACATAGTTAACCTATAAAATCCATGACACACACACACATTAATATAATTTTATTCATAACAGAGGGTGTGCGGCATATTTAGATCGCTCATTCATGACATACATGCATTCTACATCAACATAAACATTACGATACAGAGAGACAAGGTATCATGTGGAAACCCATCCTAGGAAAACCACAAAAGTTATCTTCATCTAGAATTAGAAATAGGTTAGCACCTTTGGTTTGTGCACTCATCTTGCAGACTCTTCTTTAGATATTATTTACAATGTATACATTCTTCTCTCATCTCATGCTCTCTAGTTTTGGTATCTCTCTCTCTCTTTCTCTCTCTGTATCTCTTCTCTTCATCTATGAATCATCAATTTGCACACAACCTGGATCAATTATCTGACTCCTCTATTGGTCAACCTGCACATAGCTTGGATCCATGCTTTTATAAGATTTTCTTATTTTACAATTCTTGATTCAACCATCGATCAAATCTCAACTGTCAGTTGACAGGTTGTCTTTATATTTACATACATTCAATTACATATAAAAATAGGCACTATCGGCCCAAAATACAATCATGTTTTATTACTAAAATAAATATTTTAGTCTAACTAACTCTTTCCCAAAAATTAATCGAACTCTACTTTTCGAATTTCTTTATTCTTTTTTTGTCGTGGCTTCTTCCATTGCATATTTTGATCATCTTGCAAGTAAAATCTTTGTCTTTCCAAGCAAAATTATGTCTAACTTTTTCTAGGGACAATAAGCCCCCAACACTCACATGTGGCTCATCATGAGCCACATTAGTATGAAACCTCCATCAACGTGACCTTGCTTGAAAGTCTTGAAATGTTTTCACTACTTGTTCGGTTTCGTGTCGTACTTCTACTTCTACTATCTTCAAGTTTTCCATAATTTCAAAAGTGATGTGTTTCAAAGTTATCAATCCTATTGGCCCTATTTCTTATCGCACTTTTTCATGTACAGGTTGAATGATACCTGTAACTTTCTCTGCTTCAGCATGAAGTTCTGTGACCTAGTCGATTTGTTTCTGCTAATGCATTCAGAATCGTACTACTTGTTGCTGTAATTTCTTCATGCTGGAAGCCTTAGCCATATTTTTTGTCATTGACAACTTCTTTATATCTTTCTTCAATTTATTAAATTATTCCTTAGAATTATGCAAATTATTTGTTACTTGTTCCATCTCTTCATCGTCGATAAAAGCTTCTCATGACTAATAAACTTGCTCGACCACTTTGGTACAAAGTGCCTTCGCCTATTCGATCTTTGTCGCAGCCTTAGTTGCTACTTTTCTATTTTATTTCGGTACCTATGGAGGTGTACTGGGCATCACTTGTGATTCCAAATCTGTGACTCTCTTGCAGAGGTTATTGATGACCTCACCTAGTCTGAAGACTTTTTCCTATGAAAACATTTTTGGTGTGATTCCTTCGAATGTGAAATTGCTACAGGTGAGTGTAAAAACCGTGTCAAGTTAGTTCTTGTCCTTTTTCCATGTATTATATTATTGTTCTATAGTATGGACTATATTCTTCAACTTCATGACAGTCTTGTGCGATTACTTGACTTGATTAACCAACGCACACACTCTCTTCTTCATTCCTTCCATTGCAACATGCTTTGGCATGCACTTCATATATCGATAGTGCAAAAAAATCCATGGTGACATGACCAAGATCCTTTATCATGGTATTGAGCTCTAGTGTTCCCAATTCAATTACTCATTAGATGGATTTTCAACTCAAAATGGGCCTCCTAAAAAAAAATTAATAAAATAATAGTTAAAATAATAAAATAATATTTATTAATTTTGGAGGAAGAAAAGAAAAAAACTACTTTTTTGTTTGTATTTTCGACATATCTCCCCATTTTTTTACGCAAATTTCGATCGAGAGATCTCGTTAGATGTGGAATTTAATTCCGCATCCAACGAGCTCTCCCAATCGAAATTTTAGTAAAAACACAAGGAGATATGTCGAAAATACAAACAAAAAAGATGTTTTTTTATGATACCTATCCTCAAATTTATATAAAAAAATGTTTAAGACCTATATGGCATTTCAAATTTAAAGCAATTTCATTGGCTAACACATGATGACATGGAATCTGAGTTAGATTAAAAAGGCCCATTTGAGTTTAAATTTCCTCTAATGTGACCCAGTACTTCATTCCTTATTGGTGGAGTTGGCGTTGATGCATCGCCAGGTCGCTCTTCAAATGGTTCATCTAGGTTCTGCGAATCAGCCAAGTATGGTGTTTGGTCGACCACCACTCAAACTTCTTTCACGACATTACAAAGTGTCTGCAGTGAATCGGTTATGCTTCTTATCGATTTTGTATGTCGCTCATCCATTTTTTGGTAGCTTTCCTTGGCGACATCTTCCATTTTTTTTGTCATAAGGGTACAATCATCATTGGTAAGGATGGCAAATCCAAATGATTTTTCCTCATTCCTCTTCTTGTGACCCTTATTAGACTTCTCCGAACACTTTCTCTTATCCCCCAACGTTGGATATGTTGGGGTCGTACTGGAGTCATCTTGAGTGTTAAGGGGAGAACTTTGTGGATTTCTTCTAGTGATGGATCTTATCCCTGATCTCCATTATTCTTTATTGATGGGTCACCCTGTCACAACTATTCTTCAGCAGATATTTGATCCTCTAAGATAGGTATTCTCCATTCTGCTGACCAATATTGAATAATGGCATCAATTTCAGCAGCAAATAGATGAAACTGGGTATCGATCCATTAGATCCACGGTTCCTCTCAAGGCTGCAAAAAGATATGATGGGCCCCAACCAAAAATATTATAACATTTCAAAATAGTTCGATGGTTTTCATGGTGATTCTGGCTTGCTTCTTAACAAAATGACTAAGTGCCTCACCATGTAAAAAGAACTCAATATTATTGTCTTTCTGTCGCTCGGGTAGCTCTTTGTCGAACTAGAGATTCTGGTATCGAGCTTCTTGGCATGGGACTGGAATATCTACCCCTTGGTAGTTTGGTGGTTTTTCCCATGTGACAAAAGAAATCAAAATTAGCAACAAATAATAATGAAATGGGCTACCCTTTTCCTATACTTCTTCAACATCTGCTAATAGTTCATTCAGTAGATAGGTCGACTAGTTGAGATAGACACTTGTTTCACACTGCTCTGCTGCAACAATTGTCCTTGTAGTACATTGGTTCAGTCGTATATTTTGCAATAGCTTACTAGATAAGACTCTATTTGCGAACTGAACAACAATATCTTTGATGGAGATGATAACAAATCCTATCTTGTCTCTTTCCATGTTGTATTTCTCTTTTATCTTATTTTTCAATTTTTGTATCCTGGCCTTTCCCAGTGAAAAATGGTGTTGGGTCAATGATTGTAAGGGGAATACAGGTGATCAATGCTATCCGTTCAACATCCATTGAAATTTTCTGGTTGAGCCATAGATATCCAACATGGAAACATATGAGCAATTTCTTAATGCAGAAATTTTCTTCTGTTGTGTGGCCAAAATGTGGCATGTGCATCAATGATAGTAGTCCATATTTATCCATTCCTCTTTCCCATTTGATTGGAACTATGTGGATAGGTCCATCCTCCATCTCCCGAAAACTAATCATGTATGTTTTCATTTCCAATTCTCGAAACTTGCACATGTTGTGGTTGAAAAAGAACGTCTTCGGAGAATTTGGAATAATGTTTGTCGTTACCCAAACTCCTTTTGGTATGACAGGCATTACCAATGGATACTTTGCATTTTTACCAATTTTGACCTTAGGCGCATCTGTTGTCCTCAACAGAACATAGTCTTGCAGCATGGATGCAGATCCTACTACTTCATCAGCTAATGGAGGTGTTGTTTCCTTCTTGTTACTAGTTCCATGACCAGAGAATTTGTTTTGATGAGTTAGGTGGGTCTAGCCTTAACCTAAATTTAGGAATTATTGGTTATTGTGCAGCTTCTTCTGCAACCCTTGGCGATGATGAAACAAATTCTACATTGTCTTCCATAATGGGCATAGGCGATGGAGTGTAGACACCTGATTCTTGAATGGTGCTTGGACTAGAGATGGAAATTCCCATACTCTATGAAAACAAATTAGCTCCGACTCTTAGAGTTGTAGAAAAATAGTACAAAGAACTTAGTCAGATGCAATAGAATGAATGAAACTTCAATGCAAAGATGATATATGTGTACCCATTCAATCAGTTGTTCATTCACACGATCGTGCAATAAATGGAAAGGTGGCAATGATTTTCATCACATGGAGCAATCTTTCTAATCATTTCAAGGAAACCTCCAATCAAACCATCCCTTCACTTGTCACTTAAATGGTATTTATTATGCATTAATAGTTGAAGTGACCAAAAAGAATTCCATCAAAATCTCTCGTATCCTCAAATTAACTTCTATCCAAATGTCACTTGCGACCAAATTTCATTGTGCGATAATAATTATTTTCCTGCGACATGCATATGGCCCGCAACATAGTTCTTTCCTTGCAACAAGCGGAGATTCTGTGCCACAATTTTTCTTCTGCAACAGACATATAGCCTATGACAACTTTTTCTTTTTTCTTCAACAGAAATATCATCTGTGACACACAACACTCATAAATTTAAAATAAAACACTCATAAATTTGTGATTGATTCTCCTTTTTTTCAACTCTATTTGAACTCTCACTCAACCAAATTGCAGCTATCATGGTAAGGATTTAGCTGACTTCCATTCACCAATCCCTTGAAAGGTGTTCCATCTAACTTCTAAAACTGTAATTCTCCTCCTTCAATGATCTGAATGAAAATATACGGTCCTAGACAATGTGTTCTATTCTTGCCATGATGCTTCAAAAACTTACGATCATATAGGAGAACAAGATATCCAATGTGATATTGCTTATTCTTAATATCTCGATCGTCCCAAGCTTTCTATTTCTCCTTCTTGAGATTCTGATGATATCCTGTGACAAAGTTATCTTCCTCCAACTGGACCAACTATGACAATCTTTCTTCTACAACACCAACCTTGGTCATCTCCGTTATTGTAGCTATCTTAACACTAGGTACAATGTCTTCCATCAGAATGGCAACTTCTTGTCTATAAACCAATCAGAATGGAGTTTATCCTATCAAATTTTAACAAGTCATGCAATATTCCCATAGTCCCGTATATATCTTTTGATCCCAATTATCTCTTTGAACATTACATATATTAGTCAATGTGTTCTCCAGGATCTTATTGAATGCCCCGACAACACCATTTTCTTGTGGGTGATATGGTGTTTCCTTCCTGTGTTGAATATGGATTTCTTCAGTTAATTCATCAATCAATTGATTGCAATGTGTGTTCCTGTTGGTTACTATGGGCAGACCCAGGTTAACTTATAATGTACCAACAACACCCCTAACTCACTGGCCCTTTCGGCAACAGACCGCAGAGCGGCCTGAAGTCTCACCCGAAGTGATATTAGATGGGTTGGCTAAAGACTCAAGTGTCCTTAACCAGGTTCTGTAGCATCGTGGTGTCTCGCGGCTCTTCTCAGCCAGTGATATCTTCCTGCGAGTTGTAGTTCTCCCTTCCTCGCAGACTCTGACAGGAGGAGGACTCCTATCACATCTCAGTGACTTGGACGATGCACAAACTCTCCCTTTCGCGATTCTCACTATCTGCAATATCTCGCACCGCAGCTCCTCTGTCGGTGCGATATCACCTTCTGTCAATGTGGTATCTCCTATAGTATGGCCCAAAGCGACTCTCAAGGTCCAAAGGGTTACTCACTGGGGAGGAATAATTTGCTAACCTCCAACAGGGTGTTAAACAACCTTACACGAACTTCACGGTTCAACACACTCACATCACTATACTTAACTTACTGAATAAGTATACTGGAAGCACTTAACAGAGTGACTATTACTGTGTGAAACAATCACTGATGGATTCATAGGCAGACACTTGTTACATTTAAACTCGCCTTTAACTTTCTATAATGCTGTAACTGAATGGGAACATATAGACATTTACTAACTAATATACGGCATTCATGTAACAGATGACAGATAACAACGAAGTAAAGCACAATCACATGAAATAATCACATAACACACTGATTTTATGTGGTTCACTTCTAGGGTAGAAGCTACGTCCACGGGAACTGGTTTATATATTATAACTTGGGAGAGTAAACACAGTTCCGCTGCAACCTCATATGTAGCTGAGATCTTCTGGGTAACTCCGCGCACACCGCCAGGAGCCCTTCTCTCTTAGATCTCTTCTCTTCTTATATTGCTTCTCTTACAATATACTCTTCCTTTCTCTCTCTCTCTCAATCCCTGTGGATTGTTACATACATACTCTAGGAGTCAGCTACTGGTTATAGTAAGATATTACAGACTAAACAACAGAACCAAAGCTCGGCTCTTCTATAATACAAATATCTATGAGCTAATAGATCATCGACTATTTGAATAGCTAATGAGCTAACTAACTAAATAGCTAACATTTTACAATACAAAATATATCCCTTTATAGGTGGCCCGAAGGTCTCACCATTACAACACTGTGGGCCTCTCCCAACAGTAACCCAAAAACCCTAACTGTGATAGTCGGTCTATCTGTACTCGAATTGCCACTTTTCATCACAACACAGCTTCCTGCAGTATTCCACGCTTCCCAATGCTGACCGTGGGTACTGGTGCCGCTTCCTTTTCTGTCCTTTGTCTTCAATACCTTGTCCTCGTTGCTCCTTTTCCTTTATGACGGTAGCTGAGCCCTCCTGTCTTCGCCGCTGCCTTAAGTGCAGTGGTTGAGCTTTCTCCTCTCGGCCACTCAGGTATTGTTACCTTTGACTTACTCATTCCAAAAGAGCAGCTTTTCCTGTAGCTACGAGACCCTACTCCAACAGTCCCCTAACACTTACTTGTGGCTCGCCCCTGAGCCACTAACAGCTGGTTTCTCTTGCTGTAGCTTCTCCTTGGCTTCCTGCGAATTCCTTGTAAATATCTGTTGAAGTCCTGCGACTTCTTTCTCCATAGCTTTGACACACTCTTGTGCCGTTTCAAGCATAGCTTGACTGATGCTTGAGTCTTCTGTAACTTTAGTGTCACTTTTGCTGGTAGTGAATTCCTTGACCATCTGCTCAACTATATTGACTAGCTTCACGATTTGTTCCTGATAGGGTTGAAGTAGGTTATTGAATTGTATCTCTCTTGCTTGCAACCAATGCGCTTCCTGTTGCAAGTGGTTTATCTCTGTCGTCTTCTTCATCTTTGCAAGAGCTCCTAAGCTCCTGACTTCTTCCTTCATTGCTGTTGTGGCCTTCTCTATGTTTTGGATGCTCTGCTGCAATTCCAGTTTTTTCGGGGGCTCTTCTAGCTCCAACCATGTCTTTGTCGCCTCATCTAGTAGTGATTGTTCGTCATCTATGTGGCTCTTCATCTGTGTAACCATGAGTCTAAAGGCATCTACCCTTGCTTCTTTGTCTGCCTGGGGTGTGCCTAGTGCTTGAGCCTCAAGCTCAGCAATCTGCGCTTTGTGGTCTTCTTCCATTTTGGTCATTGTCTCTTCCAGAGCCTTTGCTCTGTCTGCAACTCTTCTTACCTTCTGCATGAGAAGCATCACAGTTTCAATGTTACACAGGGGTAACTCCAATGTGATGCTTTGCAGGGCCTGACTAAGGTCCTGTTCTCTTTCTTCATATGTTCTTAACTCCTCCTCCTTTGTCTAAAAGCTTGCGGTGAGTCCTGCATTCTTTTGTCTCAGCTGGGTGTTTTGTTTATAAGTCGCAAGCTCCCTATCCCTGAGCTCTGTGCTTAGCTGCTGCTGGATCATTTGTAATTGATCAATGGGGAACTCTGCGAGGTTAACCTTGATAGGTTGTCTAATCTATATCTGCACATCCATCATCACCGCAGGGAATCAGATGCTCCCTGGTGGTATCAACACTGTATTGATGCGATCTTTTGCCAAGATTTCCTCGCAGGAAATCGATTGTGTTGAACTTTCTCCTGCTGTCACCTTTACTGGAGGAACCTGTATCATGGCAGTCTTCTCATTGATTGCTTTTAACTTCAGAAGCTACTTATCTATCACACTCTGCAGCTTGTTTTGCGATGTCTGGATTGCCTGAAATGTATCACTCATTTCCTCCTTGATTCGTGTTGCAATTTTCTCATAGTCATCGTCAGTCAATGCGATCTCTAAGGATGGCTTTGTGGCCTTGGATTTTTTCCTCTTCTATCCCTCTGGTGTCCCTTCTTCTCCATTCTTCGTCCTCTGTGCCTCTGGTTGTACTTCTTGTGGATCTTTCCTCTTGGAACCCACTTTCTCTTTTCCTTTATCTGTTTGGGCTAGGGGTGGGGTACCTGTGGGTTCCTTTGCTGCTGCAGCATCTTCTAATGCCTTTTTCCACTCTTCACCAAAATATTTGATGACATCTTCTATTTTCTGCGCTGTCATCCTGAACCAACCATTAGCCCAATTATCCATTCTACACCTTTTTGGTCTTAGGAAGATTCTATGGTTGTCTATCATGAAATCAAGCCGATTGTAATATATGTCCACAACCTCTGTGCTGCTCCGTGATGTCTCCTGGATGGTTCTCTTCAACAGGTTATAGTATTCATCGAATACTATTGCATTGATCTTCTTCTTAGCTGGGCTGTTGCTGTCCCATAAGTTTGCATAGCGCGCGCCTCTACAATTGCCGCTTCGTATCTGTAGGAACTGAGTATGGGGCGACTCCTTCCACCCGACGAATGCACATAGTATAAGCAACCACAAAAAATGGAAGGGGTGGTTTGCCTCATCTTGTGCTTTTAAACAATCTTGGGTAAAAATATTTAATAAAAACAAAGACCAATTAAACTGTTCACCTTCTGCAACCTGTATGGCAAGGTGAATTACTGATCCTGTGACTTCTTTTGGGTGAACCTTGGTTAGCAGTCTTCCTGCAAGCAGACTGCCTATAAATTTGAGTGTATCGTCTGCTATTGCTGTGAGGTCAAAATCCCAACCTCCTCTCTGTATCTTATACTTGGTAACTAGGGCCCCTGGTAGGTTGGAATCCTTGCCCTTACTTGATATATGTGTCTGCGGGTCCTTACCAGTCTTGGACAGCCCAATGATGAGGTGTTTCAGGTCGACATTCAAATCAACCCGGTTACTCAACCAGAGGTAACCTCCATGTACACAGGACAGTAGTACATGCACCACAGCATTAACCTCTGCACCTCGTCCAAAATGTGGTATTCTCAACAAATTGAGCAAACCTAACCGCTCAAGAATCTGGATATGTTCCATAGGAACAAACTCATCTATATTGGTCCTCGAGTTCCTCTAAACTATAAGATACCGGTCTAGTCGAAACTGAGGATATGTCTTACTATCTCCAAGGTTATAGTCTATAAATTTGAGAACAGGGACATATCCTAACAGGTCTCCATCTTGCTTTATACGAGGGTCAATGGCCGGTGGTAGAACAAGAAGCTTAGCACCCTTGGGAATGGTTACCTCTGGTGCGTCCTCGACTCTCGGCACAATGTATTCTGCTACCATGTGAACTTCCTCTTCCTGCTTTGGACCGGGGTCTTCTACTATCTGAGCGTGACTCCTCATCCTTGGCGGCTATCTGACCTGTGATGTACCTAATTTCACAACCTTGGGCGGCGTCGTGATAGTAGACTGGAGTCCACCACTCTGGAATCATCTCACAATTTCTTCTAAAGGTTCCTCCTCAGACAGAACCCACTCGGTGCAATACTCTGGACGGGATATGGCTGCGGAATTGGGGAAAAATAGCACTCTGTAACTGGGGTAGCTCTACACAAGGAAAACTCTGCAACTTGCTCTATAGCTCTCTGAAATTGCCAAAGTAACCCTTCCATATGGATGATCTTTATATTTATAACAAAGGTGATACTCTGTGACTCAACGGTCCTATAGACTAGACCCGTCGGCAGTATTAATTGCATGGACAAGACAACACCCATCGTTTTGATCCTCATTAATTACTAAAATCTGATCAAATTTCCCTCGAAACATGTGTGCAGGTGCCAGTCTCGTCAGAGATTTTACCAAATCTGGAAAAATCATTATATTTTTGCCAAATCTAGGGCAACGGATACCTGTCATATCCAGATTAATTGCTTGTCAGAGGGCGAAGTGACTGGCCCTCTGTTCTTTTTCACACTGGCTACGTGGCACGGGGAAACATCACCTTTCTGTGATGCCTCACCGCATCACCTGCGCAAACAACTTAATTTTTTTTTATTTTTTTTCCCACAAGCATCCTATGACTTGCATAAAATGAACAGTCCTTATGCGATTCCTTGTACTTAGAATATCTGCCGGTGTAGACTAAGTCCTGGTGCGATGCCTCCTTTCAACTACACTGGGCATCTGCACTTTCATACACTCTCTGAGTTAGGCCTAAGAGGTGGGGTGGCTATCACTATAGAGCTTGAGCCTGCTGCCATTAATCAACGTGGGCAGAAGCTCCCCGTTTAGTTTGCTGAGCTGAATGGCACCTCCTTCTGTAACTTGTTGAATCTGATATGGCCCCAACCAATGCGTCTTGAACTTTCCTAGAAACTTAATAAACTTACTGTCATAAAGGAGCACTAGGTCTCCTGTCTGAAAAGTATTACTCTTAATGTGCCTATCATGCCAAGATTTTTCTCGTGCCTTTTGCACTTTCTGATGGAACCCTGCGATGAATCTGTCTTCCTCTAAGGCAAGCAGCTGCGCTAGTCTTTCATTCATCATGTTTGTATCAGCCATCCCGGTGATTTGAGCAATTCTTAAACTGGGAATAATATATTCCATAGTCATAACAGCCTCTTGTCCATACACCAAGCTGAAAGGTGTGTGCCCTATAAGTTTCTTGCATGTAGTCCTATAAGCCTATAATACAGCGTTAACCCTGAGGTCCCAATCATTTCTTTGGCTGTTACAGACCTTAGTAAGAGCATTTTATAGAATCTTGTTAAAGGCCTCCACCGTACCATTAGCTTGTGGGTGGTAGGGCGTGCTCTTATGGTGTTGTACATGGAATTCCTCTGTCAAGGCTTCAATAGTGCGATTCAAAAAATGTGTGCCTTGATCGCTCATCAAAATTACTAGACATCCAAATCTACTGATGATGCTTTCAAAAATGAACTGTGCAGCTGTAGCAGCATCACAATTCCTTACTGCTTTCGCCTCTACCCATCTGGTGAGGTATTCTGTTCCTGTGATGATGTATCTCGCACCCGTTCATTTTCCTGGTGGGTTGATAGGACCCACAAAATCTATAGCCCATTTGTCAAATGTGCGCAGTGTGATCTGTGGTCACAGCGGCATTTCATCTCTTCGCGAAGGTTTTCCTATCCTCTAGAAGATATTGCAGCATCTGTAAAACTCCTTAGTATCTTTGTGTAAATTAGGCCACCATAATCCTGCAGCTAAGATTTTCTGAGCAGTCGGCTTTCCTGCGAAATGACCTCCTGCGGCACCTGAGTGTGCTTCTCTGATAATGGCCTCTTTCTCATGCAGCATAATGAATCTGTGCAGGACTTCATCTGGACCTAACTTGTATAAGTGCCTTGCGATCAATGTGAAGTCTACTATTTTAACAACTAGTTGTTTCTGTTGATGCTTAGTAAACTCAACAGGTGCCCATCTTGTGGTGAGAAAGTGAATGATATCAACGTAGTACTCATCTGCGATCTGAATAGAAAACAATTGCGCATCTGGCAAATTGTCCTCTAGGTTACTTGGTTCTTCTCCTGAGTCTATCCACGACAAATGATTCGGTCCGGCATTTAATCTTCCTGGTTTTACCATGATTTCAAAATCATACTCCTGAAACAGGAGTAACCATCTACAGATTCTTCCCCCTAACACTGGCTTATTGACCAAGTACTTTAAAGTGGAATGGTCAGTAAACATCTTGAATGAGGCACCCAACAGGTAGTTCCTGAACTTCTATAGAGCATACACCATAGCTAAACCTTCTCTCTCCGTAGTGGTGTATTTCTTTTCTACAGTGGATAGCTTTCTACTTGAGTATGCGATAGGGTGATCGATACCCCCTTCTCCTGGCTGGGTTAAGATGATCCCCAGTGCGATGCCAGATGCATCCACATGTACATGAAATGGCTTGGTCCAGTCTGGAAATACTAAGATGGGTGCTGTAACCATCTTCTCTTTAAGAGTGTCTAGACTTTTCTGGCATTCCTCATTCCATAGGAATTTGGCGTCTTTATTTAACAGCTTTTCCATCTGTGCTGTGATCTTTGCATAACCCTTGATGAACTTTCTATAGTACCCGGTATGACCAAGAACTGTGCTTAATTGCTTGATTGAGTTGGGTGCTGGAATATTTACAATGATGGAAATCTTTGCGGGATCTACCATCAAGCCTTGTCTGCAAACAATGTGACCCCACAAAATACCAAATGGCGCACAAAATATACATTTTTTCAAGTTCAGAGAAATCTGGTACTGCCTACATTTCTCTAACATTAGTCTTAAATCTCCAATGTGCTTGTCGATTAATCCAAATACAGTCCAGTCATCAAAATAAACCTCTAGGAATTTATGGATGTATTCTTTAAATACAGCAACTGCTACTCTTGAAAATATAGTTGGTGCATTTTTAAGACCAAAGGGAATTACTGTATACTGGAATGAGCCCCATTTTGTCGCAAAAGTGGTCTTATATCGATCTTCTGGATGGATTCTGATCTGGTGATAGCCTGAAAAGCCATCAGTGAAGGAGTAGACCTCCTGTCCTCCCACATTGTCTAACACTTCATTAGTAAATGGTGTCGGGAACGGGTCATGAAGTGATGCATCGTTGAGTTTACGCAGATCGACACAAATTCTTATTTCTCCTTTGGTTTTCTTTTCTTGCACAACCATGGGACTAACCCATTTGCTTTCTTCTACGGGCTCAATGATGCCTGCTGCTAGCATATTATCGATCTCATCCTTAAATTTTTCTTTATACCGTGGATTTAATCTGTATGGACACTGTTTGACTGGCCTAGCATCCTCTTTCAATGGTATCCTCATTACTCCCAGATCTCCTACTATTCCCTTCATTTCTGTAAACTTAGTGGGGAATAAGTCCTGATAGTCATGTAACAGATCTGCAATGTGTGCTACCGTTTCATCATCCCAATAGTCTCCAATAGAGGTAAGCTTTGGTTCTGTGTCTATGCTAATATTGATCTTTTTAATCTTGATGGGGTTTGTGATAGCTAGAATCTGTAGCTTCGGTCCATCAACATCGCGAGTCCCTTCTGACTCCGGAATGTTGATGCTGCGAGGATCCTCATCCTCATCCTCTGGTTCTGCTGTGAAGTTATAACACTCGAGCGCTTCTTCTAACTGGATGGCCCACTCAGGTTGAGTATGTACTGATAGGGTACAGTCCTCAAATATCTTAGTCTTTATGATGTTTAGAGCCTGATCGATACTTGGATACTCAGATTCAAAAGCGAAAGTGTGTTCAAAGCTGTCTATCATAAGTGGCCATGTAATGGTTCCTCTGCACAACTCGGTCTCAGTGTACCAGTTCTTCGGAATTTGGTCTAAAGTATGAATGAATAGGTGAAACCATTCATCCTTCGGAATGTCTAACCAATTATGTTCACACATTTCAATATGTGACCTGGGGTCACTTTCTCCTGTGTACCTCTTCTATAGATACTCCTTGTTATTAGAAAACCTGATTCCCATAAATATCTTGAAGTCATCCCATGATACGATATGTTCTCTATGTGCCTGCCACCATCTTGCAGGTGTGGCTCTTACTGCAAGGTCAATGACTGACATCCTTTTCTCCTGAGGGATTTCTCATTCAAACTGATTTAGAAAATCGTTGACGTCTGCTAAGCCATCAAACGATGGAGTATCCTTAATCTCTGCGCCAATCCATCGTAGTGACTTAGTCATAAACGCACATCTGCGAGCTGAGACATCATAAAGTCTATTCTGCCAGTTCTCTAGGCCAACATCCAAGTCTGATGTGCATGAGCTGTCACATCGCCAACTAATGTTCCCTTCTGCGGTTGGATTGATGTAGTCTCTTTGATTGGCCGTCATCTGATAGAGGCTCTCCATATTACGTGCCTCATCCTCTGCTTGGATAGGTTCAATATATCTGGGACCCTGAAAAGGATCCAATGGTGCGATGACCCGAATCTGATTGTCCTCGAAGGTCATATGTCTCTTCTTTAAGTCGATAATAGCCATGTTACCAATTTCCCAATCAATACCTAGTAGTGCTGGGTATGGTCTACTATCACCAATGATTTCTATAAATTCAAAGTCCACAAACCTGCGAACTCTGTCAATGTCAACTGGCACCTGTGGTAATCGACCCAGTGGTGATACCCACTGCTGATTGGCTAGTCTCAGATGGATGGGTGATCTGGCTAACTTAGAGCTACCCATCTATTCCCATGTCTGCTTAGTCAGAACATTTACCTCTGATCCTAAATCTAGGATTACCTCATCCATTTCAAATTCTCCAACTTGTGCTGTGAGTCGCATCTCTCTTCCTGTTCTTGTATATCCCATAATATTATGAACAGCACGCTGTGCACTGCTCACAAAAGAAGATGGTTGACACTGATCTATGATGCACTGAAGCTCTCCGATAGCTTTCTCATTTCTCATGAGTTTTAAGCAACTCCGCAGGAAGGATTGTACACTTCCTGTCGACTCATCCTCGTCGTACCTTCCCGATGTGGTAGCCTGTGATATCTGAACAGCACTAACGCCACATGGTGTTCACTGTGGTATGCCCCTAGACGGCTGTACCTACGAGCCTGATTGTGTAGGGTCATTAAAGAAAGTTTTAGCTTTCTGAAATGTCTCTTTATTCTTCTGCAGGTCGAGTGGTGTTGATTTAGTAGTGGCTTTGCGCACCCACTCCAGACCTGTGTTCTTTTCAGTATCCGGTGATGTCCCACTGGTGGAAGCACCGCTGCGAGTCACAATGTTGACTCTTATTTCTGGTTCCTTCTGCTCAGCAGCAATAAGCTGGATGTTCTGGTGTGCTGTTGGCTTAGGTTCCCTGATCTTGGCTATCAAGGTAGGAAATTATTCTATAGCGTGATCGTAAGATTTGCAATAATTACATGTGGTAGTAGGGCTCTGGCAATCCCTAGTATAATTTCCTATAACTCCACAGTTGTAACAAGTGATCGGTCCATGACCACGGCCAAAGCCTTCACCACAGCCAAAGCCTCCTCCACAGCCTCGTCCTCTGAATCCTCCTCCTTGGCCAACATGAGCCGGTTCCTGCTGTGGTCCTGCTGTTGGACCTGGTGTCTTTAATTGGACTCTATATAAGTCATGTTTTCTCTCGACCATGAGATCATAAGCTCTACAATTATGTTCATCATGTCCTACGGACTTACAGAAGTTACAGTATAAGTTCTTAGGTGTCTGTACATACTTCTGAAGTAAAGGGCATTGCTGAGGTGGGTGTCCTCTTGTTCTGCATAGTTCACACCACGGCCCTTACGTCTGTGCTAAGGGGTTAGGAGCCCCGCTTGCTAGATATTCAACAAATACTGGACAGTTATCTTTAGTATGGCCTTGTGCTTTACACTTTATACACCATATTTCTTGTGCAATCTCTTTTCCTTTCCTAATCTCATGCGTTTGTAAGGTGAGATTAGCTAACTGGTTCTGCAGGTTTGTCATACCTGTACTGGTCTTAGCTAGAGGTGATGCCTCTAGTTTCATTTCCATCTCCAACGCATCATCCTACATCTGGAGTTTCTGCTGCATTAGTGGTAGTCTGATGTGGGGGAGTAGTGCTGCAATAAACCATTCCTTGTGCTGCTCCAAACTCAAAGCTAACTTGGTCTATAAGGGCTTTGAACTTCTGATCAAAGTCCCATACTGACTCTGTAGGTGACTGTTTAATGTCTTTGATCTCTGTAATGCACTGTGACTCAAACTTATGTTTCTTAAATTCTTTGATCATGGCAGTCCTGACCTATACAAGCGTTCTGGGTACCGCTGAGGTATACTTCATATACCATGTTAAGTCTCGTTCCCTAAGTGTGGTGACCAACTGTACAATTTTAATATTATCGTCTTGGAGCCCTTTAATGGTCCACACGGCTTCACATAGAAACCAATGCTACTCTGGGTCTTCTGCCCCTGTACCCTTAAAGGTAGGTAGCTTCATATCATCCCCCATTCTATTTCTACATGGTGGATGCTGATTTGTTGTGTTACTACCACTCGGTGGTGTAGATATAGGTGATGTAGCGGTAGTATGTACTGTATGTGAGCTACTAGATGGAGTTCCTGCGGGATTATTCTGAGTCCCGATTGATTTCTGTGGGGTGTAAGGATGGTAAGGGATACCCCCTTCTGTTCTTTCTGTATTACTGTGACTCTGTTCTCTAGTATTTTCTGAACTGTTTTCAAAGACAGAAGATCTGAAATCTACTTTATATTTCTTTCCACTATGTGTACATCCAAGTTCATCAAAGTCACTCTCAAACTCTTGTGACATTACACTTACTGAACTTATACATCTGAATATATATCGAGTACTCCTTTTTCATGTAATAGCATCTTAACGGACAACTTTAAAGAGTTCAGGTACTTACCACGATATCCTTTGAAGAAGTACCGCTCGACTTCGCTGAAGCTTTTTCTCTGTTCGACTACAAACTCTGTGATGAAGCCTTCTAGCACACTCGCAAGCCAGAATTCCACTGCTCATGAAATGGGATTATCAATGCTCCTGACAGTCTGAATCAACTCCGGTGTCCAGACAATGTTCCTTTGCTTCTTGAATATATGCCGATCAGTCAACTTTGATAACCAGTCGTACAACTCATTTCCATAGGTTGCAAAAAATATCGTATGTATATCAGTGAAGATATGTTTTTGTAACCAGTCCTCGGTACTCAATGTAGGAATCTTGTTTTCTGTCACAGAAAATTCTCTTTCTGTAGACTCAACCCACTAGTTGAGTTCTTCTTTAGTAGGATTCCAACAAAACATTAGCTCTTAGTTTGTTCAAAACCGGAAATGGAACCATTTTTTGGTTACTATGGGCAGACCCGAGTTAACTTATAATGTACCAACAACACCCCTAACTCACTGGCCCTTTCGGCAACAGACCGCAGAGCGGCCTGAAGTCTCACCCGGAGTGATATTAAATGGGTTGGCTAAAGACTCAAGTGTCCTTAACCAGGTTCTATAACATCCTGGTGTCTCGCGGCTCTTCTTAGCCAGTGAGATCTTCCTGCGAGTCGCAGTTCTCCCTTCCTCACGGACTCTGACATGGGGAGGACTCCTATCGCATCGCAGCGACTTGGACGATGCGCAAAATCTCCCTTCTGTGGTTCTCACTATTTGCAATATCTCGCACCGCATCTCCTCTGTCGGTGTGATATCGCCTTCTGTCAATGAGGTATCTCCTATAGTATGGCCCAAAGTGACTCTCAAGGTCCAAAGGGTTTCTCACTGGGGGGAATAACTCAGCTAACCTCCAACAGGGTGTTAAACAACCTTACATGAACTTCACGGTTCAACACACTCACATCGCTATACTTAACTTACTGAATAAGTATACTGGAAGCACTTAACAGAGTGACTATTACTGTGTGAAACAAGCACTGATGGATTCATAGGCAGACACTTGTTACATTTAAACTCGCCTTTA
Organism: Pseudotsuga menziesii; assembly: GCA_001517045.1. Classification (NCBI taxonomy): domain Eukaryota; kingdom Viridiplantae; phylum Streptophyta; class Pinopsida; order Pinales; family Pinaceae; genus Pseudotsuga; species Pseudotsuga menziesii. The sequence goes on along the minus strand of LPNX010749926.1, from coordinate 11,417 downwards.
ACTTTCTATAATGTTGTAACTGAATACAGACATTTACTAACTGATATACGGAATTCATGTAACAGATGATAGATAACAATGAAGTAAAGCACAATCACATGAAATAATCACATAACACACTGATTTTACATGGTTCACTTCCAGGGTAGAAGCTACGTCCACAGAAACTGGTTTATATATTATAACTTGGGAGAGTAAACACAGTTCCGTTGCAACCTCATATGCAGCTAAGATCTTCTGGGTAACTCCGTGCACACCGCAAGGATCCCTTCTCTCTTAGATCTCTTCTCTTCTTATATTGCTTCTCTTACAATATACTCTTCCTCTCTCTCTCTCTCAATCCCTGTGGATTGTTACATACATACTCTAGGAGTTAGCTACTGGTTACAGTAAGATATTACAGACTGAACAACAGAACCAGAGCTCAGCTCTTCTATAATACAAAGATCTATGAGCTAACAGATCATCGACTATCTGAATAGCTAATGAGCTAACTGACTAACTAGCTAACCTTTTACAATACAAAATATATCCCTTTATAGGTGGCCCGAAGTTCTCGCCATTACAACATTGTGGGCCTCTCCCAATAGTAACCCAAAAACCCTAACTGTGACAGTTGGTCTATCTGTACTCGAACTGTCGCTTTCCGTCACACCACAACTTCCTACAGTCTTCCACGCTTCCCGGTGCTGACCGTGGGTACTGGCGCCACTTCCTTTTCTGTCCTTTGTCTTCAATACCTCGGCCTCATTGCTCCTTTTCCTTTATGAGGGTAGATAAGCCCTCCTATCTTCGCCGCTGCCTTAAGTGCAGTGGTTGGGCTTTCTCCTCTCGGCCACTTAGGTACTGTTACCTTTGACTTACTCGTTCCAAAAGAGCAGCTTTTCCTGTAGCTGTGGGACCCTACTCCAACAGTTCCCTAATCACTTATCAAAATATTTGGGCATCCAAATCTAGTCACAACATTGTCGAAGAAAAAATTTGCAGTAGTCACTGTAGTACAATCCTTTAGTGGCATTGCTTCAACCCATCTAGTCAAGTAATATGTCGTAGTGATAATGTATTATGCACCTATTATTTTTCCTGATGGGTTGATAAGACCCACAAAATCAAGTACCCATTTTTCAAATTCATACAAAGTCACTTTTGGAACCAACGACATCTCATCTCATCACGACTGTTTTCTAGTTCTTTGGAAGATGTCACAACTATGACAATAGTCTCTTGCATCTGCATGCAGAGTAGGCCACCATAGTCCTTCTTGTAATATATTGCACACTGTTTCTTTTCCTACATAATGGAATCATATGACACATGTATGTTTCTCATTCAAAATCATTATTCGCTCATGTTCCAAATCACAAAGACAAATAATTTCATCTGGTCCCATTTTATACAGTTGTCCAAAGATCAACTAGAAATTCGCAGCTCTTACTACTAATTGTTTCTTCTGCGTAGTGTTGAACCATTAAGTAGCATTCCATGTGGTCAAGAAATCTATAATATCCTTGTAATGATCATCAAACATATTTATTGTAAATAATTGTGCATAAGGAAGACTATCATTGAGACTCACAAACTCTTCTCCACTTTCTAACCTTAACCAATGGTCTGGTCCTGAATTCAGTCAACCCGGCTTAACAATAGTTTCAAAGTTGTTGGCCTGGGAAAGGAGCACAAAGAAGAAGCTTGTGCGCAAGAAAATAAGGTGCACCACATGCATGACATAAACAAAAGAAGGTCACGAAGGAAGCAAAGGACCAACGCAGACAGAATGGAGAGGTGCGCAACGAAGGAAAGGCAAGCGCAGGAGCGTGCAAGTGATAACGACCGAAAAGCGATAGGTGCAAAATCCAAATCATGGACATTTAAGGTGGCGTCAGCCTATAGCTATGCACATATGAGGGGATATTTGTAATTCAAGCTGATAGTGCCTCGTGTCAAGTCATAATCACCACAGCTGTAGCCTAAGGGACGACTGATGGTGACAGTTAACAGACTGCCTATATGCAGTCGACCTTGCGTGGTCATGTAAAATAGTATAAATAGGAGGGATTAAATAGTTATAAGGCTTCTTTTTGTTGGTCATAATTACAAATAGGTTGGTTGGTTGTGACTGCTTTTAGTTGGTCATAACTATGTTTAGGTCATTTTTCCAGTGTTGTTCGTCTGTTCAATGGTGATCCATGGTGAGGGATGCCATCTTTGGCTGTAATGTTGTAGAGATCAGAGGAAAGGAGGACTCAGGAAGAGTATGGTAGTGATATGGGGCTGTTGAGATGTGGATCTAGGTGCTGTGTGCACAAACCGCTAGGAGTAGAGGTAGGGTAGAAGAGAAAACCAAAGAGCATGAGAACCATAAGTCTAAGTCGTAGAGACATATCCTAAGATCAGTCTGTATAATACAGACTGCAAGGTGCTATATCCTTTTCTCGTTCCATATGAAGAGCGTCTTGGTGGTTTTTCCCAGATGGTTTTCCACGTTATCTATTGTGTTTGAATGGATGATTGATGTGGTGAATGTTTATGTGAATGATTGTTATTTTCTTTTTGTATAATGCTAAATGTTTCTTAAATGTATGATGTTATCCTATAATTAGTAGATGAATGTTGGAAAGGCGTCAATGAATTATACATGTATATATCGGCCTATGTGCTTCTGTCTTGAGTCATGACTTAAGTCATAGGTCTATAGGTATGATTCATTTGCACCACATAGGTTGTGCCAATTGCGAGGTGGAAAGAAAGGACAATTTGTGCGTGATGACATGTATTTGTTCTCGGTCACACATGACTGAACCCTCTGTCTAGCTATCATGTTGCCTTCGTCAAGCTCCTTGGCTGCGAGTCAAGGGAGTATAATCCCTTGACAATCGTGGAAACATGGTTCCAGCGGTTACCCATTGAAGATATATCGCAAGTGAGAATGCATCGGTTTCGCAAGTGTTGCCGACGGGACTTTCTCTGTCGGGCCGGTATCTCAGGTGTTTGTTGGGTTGACGGGCTACGTAGAATCTGGGTCGCGCAAGTTAGGAAAAGTGGCCAACAAATGGTTCCATTTCTGAGACCTTATTGATCAAATCGATGGAAATGTTGTGGCACCCGACAAAGAAGGAGATATATGACTAGTTGGACTCTAAAACACTAGCATTCATGCAAGAAGAGAGCGCAGGAACACCGTTGAGCGTAGAGAAATGGATAGATGAATATATATACTCTGATATTCATGAGATACTCTGATATTCATGAGATATTCTTTGCTAAGTTCCCCATTTGACTGCATGAATGGTTGTCAATATTGGTGACTAAACAGACAAATTTCCAGAGAAGAGAGACTGTCGAGTGGAGCGAGCAGTTGGTTCATGAGGTAACCAACGTAAGTAACCCTATTTCTAGAGCTGTTGATTTTTGGGTTGATAGTATATTGCAAGGATATATTATTGAGTTTGCAATAGATACTATAACCTCATATAGTGAAGCCAAAAGAAACTTTTTCCAAGGACCCCGAAGAAGATACTTGTTACATATCAGTACATGGATAAAAATGATTTCCTATGAGAAGGGTATTTTGAAGCTTAGTTGAGTTATGCACCTAAGAAGGAGGTTATGTTGTAGATGACCTATTGAGAATATGGGAAGAGGTGATTTGAAATGTTCCCAGGAAGAATAGAACCTGAACTAGAAGTTGGAGTCTTAAGAAGTGGGAGAATATTCATATTAGGAAAGAGAAGGAAAACCGAAAGGGGAAGATGGAATATTAGCTTGTTTGAGGGAATCGAACATGAAATTTAGTCATACGAAGATGAAGGGTCTTGCAATGAAGAGGAGGACTATATCCCTATTTTGGAAGGATCGAAAGATTATAAGGATTCTAAGGGAACATCAAGATCAGGACGTAACTACATAATCCCAACAATATCACCAGAGGTAAGATCTAGAGTTTCATCCCCAGAAAGGACTGCTAATACAGGTAGTTTTATCCATGTGAGAAGGTACATCCCCTATGAATTATGAACCAAAAAAACCTGACACCAACTCAATGGTTGCGATAGATGTTAGATTACCCACATTCAATGGGAATGGAACGGAGGACCTAGAGCAGCATTGGTTCCTCTGTGAAGTTGTTTGGATGGTACTTTTAGTCCATAATGTAGACATAAAGAAAGCGCAGATGATCACGACCTTGAGGGTCGCATGCTAGACTGGTTCATGAAATTCTATGCCACACCAATCGAAACACCGCAGAAGACCCTTTAAGAGATCCGAGCTACAATGATCTCTGATTTCAAGAAACCTAAATCAGAGTCACAATGTATTACTAAGATTAAGAAGATTAAGCAGGCTCCGGCAGAAACTATGTGGGACTTTGATCGGTGGTTCAAGATGATGATGGATAAAGTAAGCTTCCAAATGTTTGATGTGCAGCATAAAGAGTGGTTTATTACTGTGCTACTACAACACATATGAGGGCCATTAATGCAATAGAATATTGAATCATAGGCAGAAGCACTAGAACTGGTAATAAAGTTAGAGGCCTCGCCCATTGGCGACGGTGCCGCAGGAATGGTGCAGATCCAGTCGCAGTTGGCCAATCGAATGATACAACTTCAAGACATCAAGAAGGGTAAAGAAGCACAAGAATATTTATGTTGCACACAATGTAGTACGGACAGACACACTAAGGATAATTGTCCGACCTTCCTGAACTACATTGCATAAGGTGCACCCAACCCATTAAACGGCCATGGCCTACCATGGTATCGCATATGCCAGTCAAGAGGCCATCGCGATGAAGAATGTTTATATTTTCAAAAATTTATAAGCACCCCTACAAACCTATTCTGTAAATTTTGTAAATCAATAGGACATGATGAGAAATATTGTAGAGCATATCATCTCTTAAAAGAAAATACTGTCGACACCTACTTAATGAAAAATGAAGGGTTCGCTCAGACTAAATAGGCACAAGCCTCATATCAGTTTGCACAGTTCCAACCTAACTTGTATCAACCTCCATATGCGCTTCAACATTCGTACGTGCAACAAAATCCCTATCAGTAACACTATCAGCAGAACCAATACCCAACACAACAACCACACCCGCAGGGAAGGGGTGGCAGAAAATTCAGAGGAAGAGGTGGAGGCAGAGGATTTGGTAGAAGAAGAGGTCAAGTTACATGTCATAACTGTGGACAACTGGGTCACTATGCTAGAGATTGTTTAGATCCTGCAAATACATGTTCATACTGTAAGGTACAGGACCATAATGTCGAACAATGTCCGCAGCTGATCACAAAATGGCAAGCAAGGACCATTGCAGCACCTCACCCTCCACAGAACCTAAACCCAAATCCAAATGTGAATGTTTAGATGATTTTGGCTGAACCACGAGACCTGAACATCATTTTCATAACTCGAGGAGGTGCGATGACTGGAGAAGACCAGGATAAACTGCAAGAGCAACCGCAACCACAAGTGAGACCAGTGGCGTAGAAAAAGGCGCCACCAATTGTCCAGAAACAGGAAGAAATATTCTTGGATGTACAATCAGAATTCATCATCCCAAAAGTACCATTGACTTCCACATAAATCAACGACATGCCTGAATGGTTTCAACACATATTGCAGAAGAAGGCTCCACCAAAGGTTAGTAAGCTAAGAACCTTTCTGTCAAGTTGTTTAACACCAATGCAAGATAAAGATGCTATTACAGAACTACAAGCAATGATAGAAGAGATTTCTATAGAACCACAACCTAAGAAGAAATTTAACCAAGTGCGGAAAAATGTAAAACTGGTCGTGAGTTGAGGATGAATGCACAGATAGGTGACTATAGCATAGATTATATTATCTTGGATCTAGGCTCAGATGTCAATATTTTGATGCGACAAACATGGGAAAGTATGGGCAAGCCGCACCTGGACTGGTCTCCTATCTAGTTGCGACTTGCAATCAGGGAAGGTCCTACCCATTGGCTGGTTAAACAATGTACCCATCAATGTCGAAGGATTGTACACATTCACGGACTTTGAATTCAGTAGCATTGTTGATGACATGAACCCATACCTCGCTATGCTGGGAATAGATTGGGCCATAGACAATCAGACCATCATAAATTTCAAGAAAAGGATTCTCTCATTTAAAGATGAGGAAATGAGGGTAGTATCACCCATTGATCCATTTTAGGGACAAAGATACGTTGAGCCTATCTATAATGAGGGACAGGGTGACTACCTTGACTAGATATACAATGTCATAGCTATGCAGGAATATTATACTAATCCAACAGTGGAGGGAAACCTGAGATGGAGATGCGCAAGTTCATGTACATTTGACTCAGGTGAGGCTTTAGAGAATTGGAAAAATAGATTACACGAAGTATCTATGAGAAGGTGTGCAAGAATTATAAGTTCTGTGTGACAGGTGGAGACTGAGTCAAGGGAGCTACCCACCTATGAGGGTTTCATATATACATTGGAAATGACACCTGAAACCTGCTATACCTCTGCAGAGCTATAATAAGGAGTCCAGCATGTTGCGCATAAAGTTGAATTTGTTGATGAGCACCCTATAGTTGACGTTGTGCTTCAGATGAAAAAAGGGACTATAGTCGAGGAGATCCCTAACAAAGAGGCTAAGTCTCACCAATGCAGCGCAACTATTCAGCAATACAGTATAACCAAAGACCCAGATGATGATCTGAGTGATATTAACAAACCAAAATCAGGGGGCACACGAGAAGTAGAAGGAATTATCATTTCAAGTGGTCAGTTCCTCCAACCCTTGAAAATAAAGGAAGTACATATTGGATCGCCAAAGAACCCAAAGTTCTCCAATAGCCGAGATTATTGGGATGATGAAGCAGTTGCAAAGATCACAGATCTACTACAAGAGTATCAGAACCTATTCCATACCAACTTCGCAGAAATGAGGAGAATAGTGAGAGACTTAGGGGAGATTAAAATACCCCTGCGACTAAGTGCTCAACTGAGTAAGCAGAAACAAAAGACATGGAATGATTAATATATCAGATTTAATCCATATCAAGAAGGAAGACTTGTCTTACGGTATGACAGCAATTTGGTCAAGCAATCGGGCAAGCTTAAAACACATCGGCTATGGCCATATAGGATTGTGCACATTACTAATGAGGGAGCAGAAAAAATTCATAAGATTAGATGGTACCCCTGTCACAGGTATGTTAAATAGTAGGGGCTTGAATTCATCCTACGACACGCATAACAACTCGGGTTACGCATAAAAACAAAGAAGCTGAGAGGCCCAAAGACGTAATCTACTATGTTGCAAGATTATAACAAAACCAACATAAAACCACAAGCAACAAGACACGCAAGAATCAAGTCACCACAAGAACTCAAGCAAGGAAAAGGAAGCACGGAAAAATTGAGTAAAACAAAATATCGTTAGTACGCAGGACAAAGCAAAAGCAACAAAAGGATGCAAAAAGTGGGAATGATAGGCTGGCCAGCATTAAACTACAAATCTTTGACAAGGATTCTGGCAGCTGTGACAGCTATGTGACATTAACTCGACACAGTATGAGGAATAGGGAGGCTTAATTTTTGGTTCCATCACCCATCCTTGGCATAACTACCATAACTATCCTGACAAGTACAACCCAAAAAGCAAGTTGTAGAAGTTAATGAAGAAAGTGTTGACAGAAGAAAACTAAGAAATCAATTAGACCTCGACCTCCTGTCAAATGATGACTACAGGGCAGTGAGGACTGTACCTGAAAAGAAATTTGTAGAAGTTAATGAAGAAAGTGTCGGCAGAAGAAAACTAAGAAATCAATTAGACCTCGACCTCCTATCAAATGATGACTACAGGGCAGCGAGGACTATGTAAATATTTGGCTTCCCCATCAAGAATTCTGCTATGTATAGTGAAAACCAAAGCCATGTGATTACAGAGCTAAACCCTGCCATCCTTGTTCAATTACGCCGATTTCCATGGTAATTAACATCCCTAGTGACAGTGAGGCATCAGAAAACATTGTTATCTCTGGTTTCCCCATCGACGAGGAGCAAGAAATACAATCATCTGTGGTATGGAAACCACAGAAGAAAACTGATACTAATCCCATGGCAAGAACACGTAAGCAACAAATAGCAGTAGTTCCTAACAAAGAGTTGAGGCAGCCCACACTTCTACATTTCGACCAAAAATCCGACGGTCGTCATGTCGGATTTTCGACACTTTCCTGTCGCATGTACGACACTTTGATTTTTTCTTAAGCGTCGAAAACTTGGCTTCGGTTATCTGACACTTAAGTAAATGTCGGTTAAGCGACACTTAACTAACCGTTGGTTAAATGTCAACCGTCGGATAAGCAACAGGTATAACCGTCGTTTAAACCATGGCTCTAGAGAGTACGCATCACATAAACGACAGATAGAGATGTCGCTTAAGCGACGGATATGAAGAAAAAGCGTCATAAAAATGACATAGAGAGCCGTCTCTTATGGGACGGATATCAAGAAAAAGCGTCGCAAAAATGACATTAAGAGCTGTCGCTTAAGCGACGGATATCAAGAAACAGCGTCGCATAAATGCCAGCCATAGCCGTCGCTTAAGCGACGTGTATTAAGAATAAGCGTCGCATATTCGACAGATAAAGCTGTCGCTTAAGCGACGGTCGTGAATTTTTTTAAAAAAATATATATTTTAAATATCGACATGGTGGAATGGAAGCCCTATTTCCAGATGTATAGGTTCTGCGGCCCATGAACCAAAGGTTTTTTCATGGAAGATCGTGGTGACTACCCAGTAATCCAACATTACACAAGTACCACTTTCTCAAGTTATCATCCCTCAGTACATCATTATATTGCACCTCTAAGATGGTTAAGGTGGTTTAACCACCAAACCCCTAGCCTAACATTATAGTATTACCTTGGTTACATGTCAATGAAATAACTCATGTTACACTCGAATATAATTTTATAATTTTATGTCATACACAAGAATTGCCTTTCTTCTTAAATAGTAGAAAAGATTGTGCCTAAAATGATTCCTCTACGTAACTTATGCCCTTTTACCATGGAAAAATGTGAAAGGCAATCCCAATAGGACAACCAAATAAATCTTATTGAAAAATAATCTAGGCAATTTGTCTATTATGAATTGTCAACAGAGCCCTCCCTTCCACTTCAAGGTAGTACCTTCTACCTGGAACCTTAGCCATACTGTTTAAACTTTACTTCAGTGTTGGGTACAGATAAGGGGAAATATATGAGGGGCGGGAGATAATTCTTAAAGAAAATCAAATCAAGCAGCTTCTTTGCAACTATGAGACACAAGTTTGGTGCATCTGGACGTACATGCAATGCTAAGTTGACATTTATGTGTGCAGCACTTAGAGCAGACAGACAAAAATTCCAAGCTCCCTGCCAGCTATGTTATGGAAGCTGTTTCTCATCCAGTTCATAGATTGGAATGCTATTTTTTATCCGTGGCTATTCTATGTAAATTTTAAACTATGTAAGCAGGTTACACAATCATGGGTTTGTTTCAGTCAATGTTGCACAGAAGCATACAATGTGAGCTCCTTACTCTTCTTTCACCCTTCTTGGGTACCAACTAAAGCATTTACACAATTTTTCCAAACAAATATATTTGTATTCAATATCAATAATCTTAACAAGAACTTCAAAGGATTAACAAAAGTAGGAGTATTACCTCATGGATGACTTTGGTATTACCTCAGGATGAGAAGTTTATATTAATCAAAATGAAAAGATACAGTTACAAGAGTGACGGGATTTTCATTGGGAAAACCAAATCAGTTACTTCTTTAAACTTTAGGAACTAATTATCAGTTATAATGATTGCTACTGAAAGGAATATAAAATTTAAGACTGACACTATTGTTTATCTTATTGTCTGTATAGATCCTAATTTGAAAATAGAAGAACCTACTTCCCCATGGGTCGGGGTCGTTGACCATAATCGCTAAAATATATGACTTTAAAACAAAATCAACTAACCAGATAGACATGGAGTTCTCCTTTAGGAGAAGTAGCAAAAGACTAATGGTCATCCAGAATGATGATTTGAGGTGTTACCTTGGAACCTATGGCCTGAGAATA
>LPNX010749908.1:22613-44820 GCA_001517045.1 Pseudotsuga menziesii | reverse complement strand
ATTGATGTGGAAAAAATATTGCAATGTAAGGATTAAGAGAATATTTAGGTTGAGGGCTATGTACCATTGTGGTTTCTTCATAAAAATGAGGACAAGAAGCTTTACCAATACCTATATCCTATTATATTAATGTCCAGGAGGGTTAGAGCATTATGTTATGCATCTTGTAGATGATGAGTAGTTTGGGAATGAACCTTTATTTATCAAAGTGTGTGGGGCTCTATATGACCTTATGAATATAACTAGCGGGTAGAATCTTATACAAAATGTGTTATATGGATGGCTATAGAAGTGTTGGGTTGCATGATCTCTCTCACTTAAGGAAAAGCCATCAGGTCTTTATGTGTAATAGTAGGTTGATACTGTGGTTGCATTGGGATGGGATGCTAATAAATTGTTTGTCCTTGATATTGTAGGGGTGTTGTGGATCTAAATGTTGTAGCATATTATATGATTAGTGGAATTACGGTGTGAGGTGTACTTAGGGAAAGAGATGAAATGAACAACGTAGGTGTTTATAGTAGGATTCATGAATTTTCTTTGGCAAGTTTATGATAGAGGAAAGAAAATGATTGGATAATATTAATGGGGGTCATGGGGATATAGGACAAGAGTTAGAGAGTGAGGTATCAAAAAGGTAAGAAGTTGAGGAGGAGACTCAAACGGTCCAAAGCAGCTAGGAGGATGGTGAAAATAGTGAGTCTTTCTTAGTGTGAGGTACAATATAAGGAGATACATTTATGTAGGTTTACTAGTTGCATTTCCACATTACGAGAGACCGGCACTACATTAGAGGTGTTTTGGGGCGGGTTTCATATTGAAAGAGTTTATATGTGATTTGATAAGTTTTTTCATCCATTTACTTTAACACTTTGAGGTGCATTTCCATTCTACCAAAAGGTACCCTTTGGGCCTTGAGGCTACCTATGATTTCACCTCCTAATAAAATATATGGATATAAGTTATGGTGGATTGAATGCAACATAACTTAATGAGAGGTTAAATAAAGGAAGGTCAATAAAGGACATAGATATTCCAGCTTTTCTTTTTAAAACTTGTGATTTCAGCCATATAGAATGCAAGGCTTGCGTGATTGCTTGAGAATTCTTAGGATTTGAATATATGTACAAAATTTGATGGCTTTGAAGATCAAATTAATTGATCTTGCAAGGAATCCACGCTAGTGTTTCAGTTCCCAAAGATTATAAGCACATATTGTGGCTACAAGGAAAGTGACTCAGATCGAACCTTTGAGTCAATCCAAGTAGAGGGAATTTGTTTCACCCTATGTTGTGAAAATTGTTCCATAACAAATCATTTAACATGGGTTCAAAGAGTTTTGATCTAATTAAGATCATAGAATAGGAGTAATTACGGACCTATAGTTTCCTGACCATATCATGTTAGTGTGTTAGCATCTCATAGATTGATACCATTGGAGTGAGGGATTGTAGCATTGGAATAGAGGATTCAATGTGATATGTAATCAATTGAGGATTATAGGCATCCCTCTTTTGGATGAGGGATCACGATCTATAGAAAGGAAGACATGTAATGGAACAAAAACGTGTATAAAAGTTGTAAATCTAATAAAATATCAGAATTTTGGCAGCATTGTGTCTAAACTTTAGGTACGGTAATAAACTTGTGTTTATTTATTTGTTTTTTGGAAATACATGGTTTATATTCCAAAATAATATATTGAAAATAAAGAAACAGAGTAAACTATTCCAGAGGGTAACATGGTATAGTAACTAATTCCTATAACATCTTTATGATTTTTTGTAGAAACTAGAGGAAAGATATTTTCCTTTAACCATTGCAAGGATTAAAGATTTTGAATAGGATATGATGCTTTAAGGAATATTAGAAGGGCTACATGAACACTCTTTTCTATCATTTGGAATTAGAGCTGAAGAAATGAAAGCATAGTTGTATCACGCCTCCATCATTGTGTTTTACAGGTAGCATAAGTGTAGTGGGCTAGGAGAAAACTTATCAAGCCTTGTTTTTGGGTATAGAGAACTGACACATGAAGAATTCATTCCCTTCCTTGAAATCACCTTTATTAATGGACATAAATGTGAAGTTTCAATGAAAATTACAAGCCTAACTAGTAGAGAAATAACACAAAGCTTTCCAAAGAGAAAAAAGAAAGAATGAATTGTATTAATTGAATGAGTAGAGTTAATAATACATTATATATACACTACATGTCTAAGTTAATGCAGCATAATAGTTATATAGAGAGATCTAGACACTCACTAACAAAAATTGAAGTAATCTTCCACCTAGTCCTAGTTAATTGGTCCATGCAATCATCAATTAACTGAATCACACATGTGATAGAAAGATAAACTTAATGCATGCACATTATATGAACCTTCCTAGTTGGATGCATGTCAAATGCACCCTCTTTATGATTAAACTGAAGTGAATATGAAACTACATGAGTTAAAACCAAGTTTTCCATGGATAAGTGTCGTCCACTAAGGTGTAACTAACTTTGAACTAAAGAGGGAAGGCTCCCTATTTTGTAGGAATATAAACCTTAGTAAAAGAATCACCTAGGTGAGTGTATAAAATCTCCAATACCCCCCTCAACACTACTAGGGTATAAATGATGAATGGGTACTAGAAACAAAGGCACTGTTATGTACCCATTGTACAATGCATATAAGAATTAACATTGAAAATAAAGGAAAGAGGGAAAACCTCATGGGAACCCCCCGCATAAAAGTACAATGTATAAAAAAACTATGTCCCAATGATCATAGTCTATCCTATGGATCTCCGAAAACCCCTTGGAAACCATACATTCTTGTACCTTATCACCAATGCATCTCCTACCTTCTTGGTCTTGTAGACCCATCTACATCTAAAAATGTTCTGGTCTGATAGAAGGCTTAACTATTTTTTCACTCTACAATGAATTTGAACAAAGAAAGGGGACTCAAGAAAGGCATTAAGAAACACCCATATTATTACTTACAAGGACAAGCGTAGAATAAATTTTCATCTTGTCCAACCGAAGCTATTCTATTTCTATTGTGGAAATAAGGTCTCCTGAGTATTGGCTACAGGGTCTAATCTTTCGAGTATCGGGAACTGACTGTTGCTTATGGCTATGTTTGTCGCTTCCATTAAACTATTGCTTTTTAACTGCCTACTTATCTCAAGCTAAAAGGAGTTGTTTCACTACAATAGTTGGTGGAGCTTAGCGTAATCTAAGTAGTTGTTAAAGTTGGTACTATTTAACTTAGTTTGATAGAGAGATGGAATATTGGATTGAGCACATTTATTTCTACCTAGCATGGACACTTTTCATGGAGTATCGGATCTAAACCTGATGAGATAGTTCAATCCAAGCAAAATCCAGTCTCCATTCTTTTCAAAATAAAAAGAGGCCTTAATATAGAGTGCACTTTAAGTTGTTCCAATCGCAATTAGTGCTATAGACCCTTTCTCTATCATGACTTCTAACGGACTAGTTGTTCAGAAGTAGGGCCTCTTCGTAGTGCTCAATATACTTTATCTATATGATTAGTTCATTAATATTAGTAGCATTATTTCTCTTTATGTCTATTTAGTCTAGTGAAACTAGCTTTCTTTCAACTTTCCTTAGTCCATAGAGTAGTATCTGTATAGTAGTCGTACTACTAGCCGCTACTATTATCTTCAGTCCATGCACGTACTTAGCTCCATGGCAATTAGCCAACATAGACTCTCTCTTTAGTCTTAGCCTTGGAACTAATTGGCACATCTAAAAAATGGATTTGGGATCATGGAAGGGAAACTGTTTTTTCATATTGTATCATCCCAAGGAGCGAATATTTATCCTGAGAAGGTTCAAGAAATAAATACTATATTGTAGCCTAGCATAATTAAGTAGTGGAATCCTTATTTGGGAGAATCCATTTCCTTAGAAAATTCATTCCCAATTTTGTGGAATTGACCAAGCATATGACCATGATTTTTTAAAAGGATACTTATATCACATGTGATGATGTGGCCAAAGGGTCATTTGCTATAAGAAACAAGGCCCTAGGATAAGATCTAGTTCTGACCATTCCTGACTACAATGTGGACTTCATGATATTCCCATTTTCTTCATAACAAACCAAATTTTTTCTCTTGTTGCAAAAGAATGATGACAGCCATGAGAAAAAAAACCCATTTATTTTTCAGTAAATCCCTAAGGAATGCAAAGATAAAATAGAAAATAATGGTGAAGCAATCATATGCCTTGGTTAAGGCCTTGAAGTCCTTCAAAAAATATATCTTGCATTCCCAAATCACTGCTTTTATGTCATGTGTTTCAATTAAAGATATGTTATGTCAACCAAAACTATATGGTAGATGGGGTAAGAGGATCACTAAGATCCAAGAATATTACATGATGATAAATCCTATCAAATTTACAAAAATACAAGGTATGGCCAAACTGATGGTTTAATCTAACTTAAAAGTAGTAGGAATCAATGCAATACAGGTCAGTTAAAAGAATGAAGTAGAAATAGAGAAATAGATATACATAAAGGCTTGCTACCACCACCCCCCCTGGTATCAAGACATTTTTTACTTGTTTATCACTAGCCTTTGTCCCCAAAGACTGGATAAATAAAAAAAGGGTCTTTGAAGCTTAGAGCTACTAGATATTGTGTTGTGGGAATAGAGTTGCATTGGAAAAGGGTTGAGGGGCTATTACTCAAGTGCATATGAATCTAGATATTAGATTTAGGAATGCATCGAGCGATCTACGGAGGGAACTTTGTAGCCAGTACTACAACTCAAAATATCCTCAGCGTTTAGTATTATTCATAGAATGAAAATATAACTGATAAATTACATCCATAAACTCTTGTATATTCAAACTTCACTATTTGTTTCTTTATAAGTTTTATAGGTTTCATCTTACTCAGGATGGAAATCAGTTATAGAGAAATTTACTCTTAGTAGGTGAGTTATTCTCTTGGGAAACCTCTTTATGTCGAAGTGATAGCGGATCTCCTCGACCCTGCCGATACTTATTAATGAAGCTTCCCATCTTATTTTTATTTGACAATTTTCTATATCCTAGGGGATATAGGATGTTCCCTTTCCACACTTAGATTTTTTCCAGTTGTTCAAATTTCTATATCCTAGGGGACATAGGATGTTCCCTTTCCACACTTAGATTCTTTTTAGTTGTTCAAATTTCTTCGTTGGGTAGCAATACCCTTACATTTTCCTTAGCATCATCTTTTTAGTTCTGAGCACAATATAAATTATGTAAGATTACTTGGGAGAAGGAGAGGACTAGGTCCCAAATCCCTGTGGTGTATGGTGTTCAAAATTCCCATAACATATTAATGAAGTGGATTCCCACTAGTATCCTAATCAGATAAATTCCCCCTAAAACCTCATTTCATGGGGCTACTTCAATGTTACACATGCAGAAAAGAGATAGTTAGACACAATTCCTAATAAAATTAAGAACTTAGATGTGTTTAAAAAATTAATAAAATCCCAAGAGATTGCACAGGAGCTTATCCTTTACCACCTCATGGAGATTCCTTTCCAACATCATGGCCATCTTAGAAAGATAAAGGGTTTATTCATATTAGTTGACTTATCCATTCATTAACATGATCCCATCCCAAAAGAAGAGAAGTCACCAGACGATCTCTCACATATGTCTAATTCAAACCTAGAGTGTGGAGGAATATAAGAAGGAGAAACAAACGAAGGAGAACAACTCCATTGTTGAACACATTCTTATTATACGAAGAAAGTAGTCAAAGGTATATGTTAAGCCAATAGCTATGGAGACCTAAGTGGATTTTCCCAAGTTAACAGAGGAGCCTCTCATAGTAGTGGACCTGAAAACAACCAAGGAAAGTGAATCCATGAATATGAAAACAATATATCTAAAATATCTAGAATATACTCTTAGTTGAACAACTTAGCGAGCATGCAGATGATTGAGCAAGAGTAATATGATTATGGGTAAAGTAAGAGAAATTTAACAAATGGTTTTGCACCATGTTTCCTTCAACACTTAATCCTTTTATTAGAAGACACAGAGGGAGTAGAATGCAAGATCAATACATGTATATTTTATAGAGAGGCATACGTGTTAAAGAGAAGTTACTACATGGTAAACAACATTGAGGAATACAATAAGGACACCATCTTGAGTGAAAAATTTCTTGTTGAAACATGAACTCATCCTCTAGTGTTCGAAAAAGAAATCACAATTATCTTTCATAAAGATGACAAGAACTAGGATAGAAGCCATGCATGAGGAGATGGAACAATGACGGATAAAGAACTATTCTCAAGAGGAACAGGTCCAAGCAGGAGAGAGTGAGTCCCAACTACATAAAAATTGACAATGTATTCATTTATTTATGAAATTTTTATTTCATATGGCTCTCCTTCGGATCCCACAATAACCTAGAGACCAAGATGGAAACAGATTAAATATGGTGTATAGTACGAGTTAAATGGATAATATCACCAACAAGTTTGTTGTACACGGTAGCATTTCATTTTTTAGAATAAAATTCCTTAGTAATATAAACGTTAGGTGAAAATGATGTGAATAGATAGCTTAGCACTAAAGGGTAGATTAGACGGGCCATCAACCATCCCTCCAATACTTGCTTGGTTGATATCAACTTGTTAGCAAAAACCAAGCCAACAAACTTGAATTACTTGTTAGTTATAAAAAAATCACGCCAACCTCTTTTTGTTTTTACTTGTCAAGTGAAACTTTTCTAACTTCAACTAGACAAGTATACCGATATGGTCAGATCTGGCTCTTTTACCTTTACAAGTTCTTACTTGTCAGTTTTACCAACAGGTTTTACTTTGAAAAGTTGACTTCGACAATTTGTCGATTTTACTAGACAATTTTACTTGGACTCACTTGCTCTACTGATTTGTTTTTAGTCCAAACTTACAAATGATATTTCTTAGTCCAAAAGACTTAAGAAATTACAAATTTTTTTCACCCACCAGTAATATGAAGTAAAAACCGACACAACAACAATTCTACAGAATTACAAAAACATATACCCAAACATTAAGGAGACTTGTGTCGACCACTCTGTCGTAAAACCTGGAACTTTCACTAGGTGAGAAATTTATCGATTCTTTTATATTTCATGGAAACCATAATTGTAAACAACATTTACTTAGGTAAATCTAGAAAGAATGTGCGGCTAAATAAACATGCATTTCAAATATAAACTATTTGATATATATATAACTTGTCGAGACATAACAAAGAACTATATTGTCGTAAATGCAAACTTGAAATTGACATAGATGTTTAACCTTTTACAGAGCTTTGGCTCTTGACATCTTCAAACAGACAGAAGCTTAAGCTTCGATACAATTCTTTCTTCACTCTCTGCTATCCTCTTCACTCTATCTTGCTCTCTTTGCTTGTCTATTGTGTCTTACTTGATTTATGTAACACCCCGGTTTTGACCCCATTGCATTAAACGTACATGATGTATATATTGTAAATAATCATGGTGCGGAGCTAAAGGCCAAGGCCTCACCATTGCTTGGTTATGCTATGTTTTGGATTTAAATTGTCACCGATGGTATATCGAGGGATGTGGCATATATTAAGTTTTGTCATCATGTAAATATGCATCTTTAATTAAATGAACCCAACCGGCTATGATCGCGGCGACTAAATTGAGAAGGGGCATGATTTTCACAAAGATAAGGGTGGGGGATGTCAAACCTTGGGAATGGGGGAAAAATCCATGTGTCATATTTCCTTGTTTTACTCCAACCACCACTATTAAGAACTGATGTTGTTAGCTGGGGCAGTTATGGTTGGGAGTGGAATGTGGCAGGACTGTCAATCCTTGCCCACACACACACTCCACCAGCGGATTGAACCTCACATTGGGCGGACGAATGACTACTACACATTCTTGTTGTTGTCTGTTCATCCACGCGCATAAGCGGAGCTGCTCATCCTCACACAGGGACCATTGTCTGTTCATTATTCTCATGCACAAGACTTTCCTGGTTTTCACCCACGCAGTTTTTCCTCTACAGATTGCGGATGGTGTGGCTGTATACGATCCTCACAGGCTGATCTGTGGGTTCTGCATTGTTGTTACTCACGCAGCAAGATGGGAGCTGCTTGGTCACTATCACCCATGATTTTTCCTGAGGAGAGTCATTTTTATGCTCAGGGACTGTGTGTAAGTTTTCCTTACTGATTTATGGCCCATGCATATGTTTTCCTCTATGTTTTGGGGTCTGGTGCAGGTTTCTCTCACGCACAGGCTGGGAGACTATAAATTCTTCCCCAGTGTGGTCTGTGTAATTTTTTCCCCAGCGGATTCGATTGTGCAAAATAGGCTGTTGTTCCCCACGTTTGTTGGTAGTGTATGTTGATACGTTTTGGTACTATTGTTTTCCCCATGTTGTGAGTTGTGTTTGCTGCAGATTGTTTGGAGTCGTTTTCCCTGTTAAGCTATAACAGTTGATTGATTGCATGTGTGCAATGGTTGGTCTTCAGACTGTGTTGGGAACAGGGATGGGGGCTTGGTTTTCTTGATAAACCTGGTGTGTTTGGAAACCACACAGACAGAGCTAGAGGGTTGGCTTTCTTCTCCACAACCCCTGAATAGCACTGGAAGGGAATGCAGGGCTTGAGGGACTGTGTAGCAAAGAAGGGACTGATTCCTTGTGTTGGGTGTGTGTGGGTGTCTTAGAAGTCAGGCTAGCTCTGGTGTAGGTATTCCTAGCTCTATAATGGGCTCACCAGCTTAGCATTTAGCCTTTCCCAACTCCTGGATGGCCTGATAAACCCAAATGTGTTGGCTTGGCTGTTTTTTGTGTATCCTTGGATATGTGTAAACCTGCTTGTTCCTTATTCCTTGGAGAATCATGCCTAGCTCGGGGGTGGAAACATTGCTGAGAGATTAAGGAGCACGCTGGCCTATGGTTGGGTGGAACGTTGTAGTGACGTAGCTAGTTGCGGAACGAGTTCTTTATAACATAAGTAATCTTGTTTATTTTACTTCTGCAATCCTATTTACTATTAATTATTATGATGAACATGTCGAATGAATGCTTGTATGAATGAATGTTGCTTCCCCTGTGTATGATAAACAATTGCATTTGTGCATGTTCTACTTCAATGCATTTTCTTTCAGCATTTCTGCATTTTATGAATTCACATGTTCATGGGGATGGTAGCTCGGATGGTTAACGCCATGGTAGCGTCCTCTTCGCCAGTTGGACTTCGCCATGGTTAATGACACTACAATTTACAATCTTCTTCTTATATTTATAGAAAAACTAGAATTTGCTTCTCCGTGAATCTACAGAATTGACATTAATGACTGTAATAACTATCTACCTACAAAATTGGCTTCAGAAATTAATTCAATTGGTTTACATTGTCGAATCATGAACTCTTCACTCCTGTCATACTGACTGACAAGATATGCACTGATACGGAATTTGGCAGAGTCACTTAAGCTCCGATACGGATTTGCAAGTAATTAATATTTCCAACACTCCCCCTTAATTATGAGCATATGGGGATTTTTTTTTAAACAAAATTTACAAAATGTTTCAGATCTTAGACTTGCTCTCTGGATGACAGAGTTCACTTTGCAAAACTTGTCATTCAAAGTTAACTCTGTAGATACTAAAATGTATCCCTTGCCAATGGTTTTTTAAAGATGTATGCAAGTTGATATTCAGACTTGCAAAATTATAAACATATTTCTTTGTTGTTCACCAACTCTCTTATGAAATGAAACCTTGTGTCGATGTGCTTGGTTTTCTTGTGAAACACATGATTCTTTGATAATGCTATGGATGAATTATTGTCGTATAAAATTGTTGTTGGTTGTTGTCAGTTCTGCGATATGTCTTTCAACATTCTCCGCATCCAAACAGCTTGACATTCAGCGCTTGTAGCTGCAACATACTCCGATTCTGCTAAAGACATATTTACTATAGGATGTTTATTTTAATCCCATGAAACAACACCTGTACCAAAATGAAATGTGTACCCAGATGTGCTCTTCTTGTCATCTATGTTTCCTCCATTTTCACTATCAGTGTATCAAATGAGTTTAAAATTTTATGAGGTCTAATACATAATGCCAAGGTCTATTGTGCCACTTACACACCTCATAATTCTTTTACCTGCTTTCCAATGAGAGTCTTTTGGTGACTCAGTGAATCTTAAAATATGACTCACTCCATACATGATGTTTTTTCTTGTCACTATTAAATACATAAGGCTGCCAACCGACCTTTTAAACAGCGTAGGATCTACATTTGATCCATCATCGTCCTTTCTTAATTTTAAACCTGTTATTACTAGTGTTGGGGCTGGCTTGAGGTTAGACATATTAAATCTTTTTAAAACTTCACTTGCATATTTAGAATGTGATATAAATATGCCACTTTCATACTGCTGAACTTCAATTCCCAAAAAAAACTTCATAAGCCCCATATCAGTCATTTCAAATTCAATTTCCATGATTGCTTTAAATTATTCTATGCCAAAGTCACCAGTAAATATTAAATCATCTACATACAAGAAGACAATTAGCATCTTACCTTTCTCATTCAATTTGGTGTACAAATTCAATTCACTTTCACTTCTGTGAAATCCATTTTCAATGAGATAGGAATCAATCTGACCGTACCAAGCTCTAGGAGCTTGCTTCAAACCATAGAGTGTGTTTTTCAACATGTACACTTTATTCTTATGACCTGGAACTTCATATCCTTGTGGTTGTTCCACATATACTTCCTCTTCTAGATAGACATTCAAAAATGATGACTTGAAATCCATTTGATAAACAGTCCATTTGTTTTGCGCAAGAATGGCCAAAACTGTTCTTATTGTATCCATGTGTGCAACAAGTGCAAAAGTTTCATTGAAGTCTATGTCGGGTTGTTGTGTGAACCCTCTTGCAACCATTCTTGCTTTGTGCTTCTGCACATTCCCATCAACATATTGCTTTGTCTTGTAAACCCATTTGACAATGATTACATCTTTGTCTTTTGGTACATCAACCAGCTCTCATGTTTGATTATTCTCAATGCATTCTATTTCTTCATTCATGGATTGTGCCCATACTTCTTCCTCGACAACTTCCTCAAATGTTAGTGGATCGTATATAGGATTAAATAATGCAAAGATAGAGAATGAATTTGGTGTACCAGATTCATATGTCTCACACATACTTCTTGTCCTCACTAGTTTTGTTGATGTCAACCTCTACGAAATGCTTGATGGAGTCTGTTGTCTTCTTGGTGTGCTTGTCGGCATAGCTTGAGCTGCCACTTGTGCTAAACCATGTTGTCGTGTCATGGGAGTCATTGGTGTTGCACTGATTGACTTACATGTGGTGTTTGAACCACTTCTTCCGCCATGTCATCATTGTCAACATTTGACACAATCTTGACATTTTTGTCGATAGTTCCATACCATGATTCATTCTCGACAAATTGAACATCTTGACTGATAATCACTTTCCTTGTGACAGCATCATACAACTTGTATGATTTTGTGTCTTCATATTAGCCAACAAAAATACATTTCTGTCCCTTGATGTCCATATTATTTCTCAGCTCATCTGGAACATGAGCATATGCAACACAACCAAAAAGTTTTAAATGAGAAACACTATGATTCATACATGTCCATGCTTCTTGAGGAACTTTATTCTTCACACTCTTTGTCAAAAATTGTTTCATAAAGTATACATCAGTTGAGATTGCTTCAATCCAATATTCATTTGACAGATGCTTGGTTTCCATCATGATGCGTGTCATCTCCATAATGGTTATGTTCTTTCTTTTAGAAACACCGTTCTACTAAGGTTTATACTGTGAAGTGAATTTCTTTTGTATGCCATGGGTCTTGCAAAAATTTATAAATTCATTCGAAACATATTCACCTCCTCTGTCGGTCCTTAATATTTTGATGCAGTGTCCACTCTGGTTCTCCACGACTGCCTTGAACTGCTGAAAATAACTAAATGCATCAGATTTATGTTTCAAAAAATATACTCATGTTTTTCTTGAGTAGTCATCAATAAAAGTTAGAAAATAGTTGCAGCCACCAATGGATGACATCTGCATTGGACCACAAATATCAAAGTGCACAATTTCAAGTGGTGTGCGTGCTCTATATGACTTTTTGTCTGGAAAATCCTCTCTATGTTGCTTTCCAAAAATGCAGCCTTTACAAACCCTTTATGTTCTGTCGATCAATGGAAATCCTTTCACCATATTATTTGTGTGGAGTAGCTTCATCCCACCAAAATTCAGATGTCAAAATCTGAAATGCTACAGCCAGGATTCATCCAAAACTTCTGTCTGAAATGCATCCTGAAAATCAGTGCTACCATTTTCTTTCTTGTCGAAGTGTTCAACTGCTTCTTTACTTTCTTCCTTGAATGCATATCCAGTATTTTTATTTCCTTTAATGTCGGGAACTATCCTCAATGGAAACAAGCAATTTCTTTTCATTAGCACTTTTGTTGTCAGTTGGTTTCTTCGATACTTGTATTTAATCACACAGTGATCATCTTCTATGTAGACTCTGTATACTTTTTGTATCAATTGTCCAATGCTCAACAAATTATGTTTCAGACATTTGAGATGATAGACATCAGGGATATACTTACTCTCCCCCTGTTTGGTTAGAATACCAACAGTACCTTTTCCCAGAAAAGTAACTTGGACATTATTTCCAAGTGTAACATCGGTTTAACCTGAATTATCTATACTGGAAAGAAAATTTAAATAACCAGTCATGTAATTGTTGCTGCCTGAATCTAAGTACCATATGTCATGTGGGCTTTCCTGGACTGCATTGGATTCAAGTGGAGATGCATATGTCATTAACATTGCACTTGTCAGAGTGCTGGTGTTGGTCAACTGATTTGGGATTTCCATTCCTTGGTCATATTGTTTCTTCCTGCATTCATATGCATAATGACCAAAGTTCTTACAATAATGACATTGAATTTTTTACTTATCAAACCTTTGACCACTTGGTTGACTTGGATTCTATTTCTCTCCTCTACCAGTGACATTTGTAGGACTTCTGTCACGTCCTTTTCTTGAAGAACTTCTTCCTCTGACTCTTGATTTGTTTCTCCCCCTGCCTCTACCATGACTTATGGATGATTGTGCTATGAATGCACCTTCTAATGATGTATTTGTTCTATTGATTATGTGTTCATAATTGATGAGTGAAGCTTGCAACTCATCAATGGTAAAAACCGATATATATTTGTTTTCTTCCAAGGTCACAACCAAGGATTCAAAGCTTGGGGGAAGACTTCTGAGAATTTTTTCAACAACCTTTTGGTATTCTATGGTTTCTCCATGAGATTTTAGTTGATTTATCAAACCAACAACTTTGGTGTAGAATGTGTCTACAATCTCTGAATCTTTCATTGACAAAGATTCAAAATCTCTTTTAAGAATCTACAACTTGGAAGTATTTACCTTGTCCAAGCCTTGATATGCAGTCTCCAATGTGTCCCATGTCTGTTTAGCGTTAATTGTTGCTGCTACTCTTGGGGATATGCTTTCATGCATGGCTTGATGTATGTAGAACATATCTTTTCCATCTTTCTTCCTTTGTTCCATCAAGAAAATTTTCTCACCTTGTGTGATATTATTATATGTTGTCTGATATGTTGGTTCTGCATAACCATTATGGACAATTTACCAGACATCTTGACCTCTGAACAAAGCTTTCATTGTTAGAGACCAATATTCATAATTCTTTCCTGTAAAAAATGGAGTTTGCAATGAACGAGAAGTGGAAGCCATTTTAAAAAAATTTAACTTTCCTTAGAAAAATACTTTTCCACTTTTAATACAAGATCTCTTTCCTAAACCTTTCTCTAATACTAGTTAGCAAAAACCAAGCCGGCAAACTTGAGTTACTACTTAGTTAGCAAAAAACGAGCTGGCAAACACGACTGATTTGTTTTTAGTCCAAACTTACAAATGATATTTCTTAGTCTAAAAGACTTAAGAAATTACAAATGTTTTTCAACCACTAATAATATGAGGTAAAAACCGACACAACAACAATTCTACATAATTACAAAAAACATATACCCAAACATTAAGGAGACTTGTGTAGACCACTCTTCCTTAAAACCAGGAACTTTCACTCAGTGAGAAATTTATGGATTCTTTGATCTTTCACTCAAACCTTAATTGTAAACAACATTTACTCAAGTAACTATGGAAAGAATGTGCGTATAAATAAACATGTGTTTCAACCATAAAATATTTGATATATATAACGTTTCAACATAACAAAGAACTATATTGTCGTAAATGCAAACTTGAAATTTATAGAGATGTTTAACCTTTTATACAGCTTCGTTTCTAGACATATTCAAACACAAACTTGACATTAATGATTGTAATAACTATCTACCTGCAAACACTTCATTCTTGTCAGACTTACCGACAAGATTTGGACTGATACGAACTTTGACAGAGTCACCTGAGCTCAGATATAGATCTCCAAGTAATTAATATTTCCAACACAACTTTTTATTTCTATAAATGAATAATTAATATTACCATTGCTTGTTATTAGTGAGTGAATGAAACTAGTATTGCAACTAAACAACTAGTGTGCTTGCAAAGGGCCTAAATGACTAAGTCTTTGCAATATTGAATGACGAATAAAAAATATAAATAGAGACCCAAGTCCAATAAGGTCTCATTTCTACCCTTTTATGGGGGGTATCATTAGTAACAAAAAATGACGTACTTCCTTTTGGACCTCCTTTCCTTCATAATTATACTAAACGGTTTGAAAGGTTGTGAAGCACTACTGACCCAGGGGAGAAAGCATGCCCCAACTCAAGTCCGGGAGACAACATTAGGAACCTTCTTTAGGAATTTTGTAGCTCTGAATATATTTGCTTGAGTACTTGAAATCGTTATTACATATGTAATAAAAGTGCGTTTCTTTGATAAAAAGTGTAGGCGTTGGGATTTATTCAGTTGAGGGAAGCAGATAAATCACCATGGGTAGTTTTTAGTCAATATCTATTTGGAAGTGTAATAGTTATATATAAACCAATTGCTCCAATGACAAGATTTTATAGAGCGCATTTCCAGTTGGTTCTCCACTCGCAAAAATAAGGGGTGGGGGCTGTGGAATTCCCCAAACCCATACATAAAAGAGGTTGTTACAAAGGTACAGAGCATAGAGTGCTCGACCATAAGGGAGAGGAAAACCCCCATTTATATGGGTTCATAGGTTCGACGAAAGGAGAGATGGACTAAAAACAGAGGCATAATCTCATCCACCAGGTCTCAAATTTAACATTCTATTAAGAAAACTAAATGAATAAAAGTGTTTCAAGTGAATCCATCCATTAAGTTGAAGCAGTTAAATTAAAGGGTAGTGAACACATTGTTGATAACATGCACATAAAGGAAAGGCAAATAGGTTGTCGGGGCGTAGCAGTAATTATAAAGTTAAAACAAAAAGTGCCTAAAGCACGCCTGTCCTGTCCAATAACTAAGTTCAGTGAAGCAATGAAAGTAAATAGAAAGGTTGGCTAGGCCTTACACAAACATTTATCGAGAGGCATCAAGGTGCCTACCCATTAAGCATTCCTCCCTAAAGTAGTGTCGTTTAACACCTACCTGTGTAATGCTCTCTGAAATCTCGTCTAAAAGCTAGCTCTATAGTTGTATCCCATACAATGAGTAAGTGTAGGACATTCCTAAGTGGGGTTGGGTTAAAAATAATAGTCATAAGCAGTTTCTAAATCAAAGGTCCCGTCACATATTAAACAGAAGATTCAAAATCAAAGAAATTGAATCCTATTTGAGGAATATGTTATTTGCAATTATCTATTCCTACCCAACCTACGCAGAAACTTAGAACATTGCTATGAACTTTAGATTCCTATAGGAAGGAAGAATATCAATTTCACACCTAAGTTGTGGGATCATCGGAACTTCCGTATTTAGGAACTACAGAAAAAACTTATGATATGAAATGGGTTAGCACTTAGACCTCGAGTATTACCCATTCCTACTTTATTACCTTTCATTTGCGACATCCACCAATTGCCTTGGAATATTAACAACCCTATATGGAATGGAACCTCAATTAACTCAACCTTTTCTATACCCATTGGCTCACCTCACATACCTTAAATTTCATATTATTCACAGTCTGGATTCCCTTAGAGCTCTTAGATTGACCACCTAGATAGCGTTCACATACCTGCCATCACACTTGATAGATATGCTGGGTACCCTGACCTTGGATTTAAGAGTCTTGCTGATACGATTTAGGATTACCTATTGCTTCAGAAGGAGAGCCTTTACCTCCCTTTTAGAACCTCCTATTAAACCTTCGTACCCACCCATCTTATTACCTAGACCTACTTCTACCTATTCCTGAATTAATCGCTTCTTAGTTAGTACTACTGCTATTTACATTATCTTATCAGAACAGGATCAGATCAACCAACCCTTACCCTTACCTGTATTACTTCCCACCACACACACCACTAGATACCATTGCTTACCCCAGCCTTATCTTATTCTTATGATTTTATATTTTATATACATAATTACCTTTCGTCCAACTCATCAAATCAAATGGAAGGTTCGGAACCACCTGATCATACTCCTTACTCTGGCTATCGAACTAGAACTAGGTAAGTGGATCAATTCCTTTACTGGTGATACTTTGCAAACATGATCATCACAATATGGGTGGTTGTGTCCTGCAGAGCCCGGAAGAAGACCAGAGTGAACAGGAGCCAAATAGGCAGGATTTAGAGAATAGACATTCTTTTTGAGATTCTTTAGTTCAAGGATATGAGCCGCTCGTCTGACCATTGGGAGGGAAAGGGTTTTAATGCTCAACTCATCAAATGAGTGAGGGAAGCTCAAGGTTGTTGGGAGAGGGGTTTGGGGATACTTTTCCCCATCCACTAATAGGATTAAGAGGTTATGAAGAGAAGGACAGGAAAGATGCAATAGCTTGACATATGCCTCTATTGGATGGATTGGAGAGAGGCATTTTGGTAAATAGTTGGGTTGTTGGGAAAATAGGTAAGAATGGGTCAACAGCTACTCAATACTTCTAGGTCAGTACTGAAAGGGGGAGATGTAAAGTAGCCAACCATACAAAGCCAGCAAATCCAGCCAGTGACAATCCCAGCTAGCTAGCAAGACAGAAAGCTAGTTACTACCCCAGCCAGCCATTAATAAATCCAGCCATATTGGAGTTTGTCAAAAATCGATTCTATTACTATGTTCAAGTCCTCAACCATACCTTTATTCCTGAGAAGGAAATGGTCATCAAGATGCTCTTTTTCACTTTTTTTCCCATAAAGAAAAGTACCAGGTTCTGGAACAAATACCCAGAATACTGGATTGGGAATCATATAGCTCATGGTTTCACTAGCCACATAGTAGTGTGTGTGGTTTTACTATCCTAGACTTGAAGCATAGAAAGGACAAGACAGACTTACTATAGCTAGTAGAAATAAGCTTATCTAATGAAGGTAGTAGGGGACTAAGCAAGCCTTACTTCACTCACATAGAAGCTTTAGAATAGAAGCACATATAAGGTTTGACTTGTACCCTTACTGACTTAGTAAGAAAGAAAGCCATAGAGTTTGGCCGTACAAATAGGGCAGTAAGATAGACCAAATAAACTGGACCTTTAATGTCTGATTTTTTGTCTTACTGGATATATGGGTGTCAGTGTATGTGTATGGAACTACAACCTTGAGCTTATGAGTCTATTCGACCTGTTTACTCTTTCAACATTGTCCTTTGGGGCCATTGAGTAAAACCTACCATTGGGTGAGAGATAAACCCCCGATTAGGGAACAAAATCATAGAGTAAAACCTTTCCATTTAGGGCATTAGAATACGGCGAGAGGGAATAACCAAATATATAGGGTGGTTAGAGAGAAAGGATTAGGGTAAGATAGATATAAGAACAAGGGTAGACCTACAACAAATGAGTGAAATTGACAATTGGGTGGTTAGACCGACAATTGGGTGTTTCAAGAGATAAGTTCAAAGTTAACCCGAAAAGATAGAGCTAACGTTAGGAAAGAGAGATATTTAGGCAGATTGGAAGCAAGATAAGACATTATGAAACCCTACAGATAGGTTGTTAGTAAGCCCTATAACTACCAATAAAGGTGGAAAATCACACCAAGCCTAGGGTATGTGGCAGTCGGACATAAGAGAAGAGCACTTGGTAAGACCTACTGAATAGATAGGCCTTACAACACTTGAGTTAAACCATAACATCGATAGGTTATACAAATATTTATATAGCCTTTCCTTGAGTGAGTGGGATAACATTTATCTGAGACGGTGAGGCGTTCTATCTTCACTTGGATGGACATTCTACGGTAGCAACTGGCTTCAATTATGTACCTAGCTTCATGGTTGGATAATATTATTTACCTAGCGATGATTGGATGATATTAAATAATTGAGCTAGTCTTCCGAACATGCTTTAAACCTATGCCACGATACCTTAAATATACTTTGCTTCAATCTTTAGATTAACAGACAATACCTTTGATGTTATACTAATAGATAAGCCCTTAGCTAGTTAGATAGGCATTCCCTACTCAAATGATATGAGTACTACCTTTCTCATTTGGATGAGTGGTGGGTCTTAAACTAAGGGTTGTAATCTGAATTTGGGTTATACATTGGCACTAGGGTTTGGTATTTGTATTTTTATGACCTACGAGAGTCGGTTAAATAAAAATAACCTGAGCTTCTTGGTTAGATCCACAGGATACCCCGAATTGTTACAATAGAATTTACCCCTACTACTGTTTTTGTGCCAATCCAAATTGGGACCAATCAGATTAGGACATTCCACACTAGGATAACCTTAATTGTAAAAAATCTAATTTGACAGAACTATATACCTTTGCAAATTGGTGATTGAATGAGATAATGTACCTATACTTGTCAATTTGGGACTATAAATTTGGGTAATAAAAAATACCTAAACTAGTTGTCCCAAACACTCATGCTACCTTAAATGGAGAGATTTACATTCCCTACACTACCATTACCTGATTGGATTATTGGGTTTATTTACTAAGGTTTTAAACTATGGGTTGGCATATTTATTTAACTTTAGGGCTTTACTGCTTTTGGGAGTTGGCTAATCTCTAGACCATTTGCACCTTTTAAAGCGGGTTTGGGCCGGAATCAGGCAACATGATTTGTTGTTCACTGTTAAAATTGCAATTTTTATTGCAGAAATGGATTCAGCATCCTCGATTACCCTTAGAGCGCCCAGTTTATGTAATTCCAATCATTAAAAACTGCACTTTGAACAATTTCCCCCATATTTTGGCCAAAGCCGAATTTCAGGTGCAAATGGTCGAGAGTTTAGCTTACTACTTTGGCATGACCTATCTAAATCGGTGAGAGAAACTTGCAAGTCAGATGAACACACTGGATCCACAATTTAATCAATAATTCTTCATTGTATCGCTCGATCCAATACCCCTAGCCATCTACCTAGCGGATTCGGCGAGATCAACCTTACCTGAGTGATTACCACATAGTGAGATCCTTTAATTAGCCCAAGCACTACTACGTCTAGCATTAGCCCCACAACTATCACCTCTTAGTAAGCCCCGTAGCTAGTACATTTGAATCAACGGTAGGTCGAAGCTCCAAGGCTCAGTTTCTACGGTCAACTATTTATAAATCATTTTTTTATTTTTGTTCAATTTCACATTTCTGTATACCGAGCAGCTGGTACGCTTTAGTCACCAGTTAGTAATAGCTCGGAATTGAATTCCGTGGGATCAATTTGGATTACGTCAATTATTTTTCAATAATATAAATAACCTTAGTTAGTTGGATAACCCTGTTGGTTGATGTAACATACCTGAGCTAGTCTTCCAAACATGCTTATACCTATGCCATGCTACCCAAGATAGTGAGATTAACATTGATTATAACTCTTTGGTTAAGTCCGCATGATACCCAATTTATTGCAATATAATATTACCTCTGCTACTGCCCTGCAGCCGGCCATTAATTTTTCCTACCATGTTTCAGCTCCGTTCATTAGTCTCACTACTTTCCGGATCCCTTTATTATGGTAAGAGCTCTGAAGCACATTCTATTGTGTCAGTTCAGATTGGGACAATTTGGGGCAATGAAAATTGGGCATTTCAATTTGGGTCATTTCTTTCTCAATCAGATTAGGGTCCGCCACTATGACTAAGATGATCACATATTGGACTTAGGGTGAGCATTTTAGGGTTTTCAACTTACTGCAAGATCAGACCTCTGCCGTCATATTGAAATAGAAAGCATTAAAGTAAGACTCAAGGTTAGGACAGCTACATGAGTGATAAGATCCTATAATAATTTATATAAAGATAAAGAGGGGACTTTTTGACCTTTGTTTTTGGCTGGTTTTTACCAGTTTTTTGCCATGAATTTTCATGGAATTTTCAAAACTTTCAAAGACACTACTAAATTTTACAGAGTGTGGGTGTTTGGGGTTTTTTTTATCACCTGATATCATTTCTGATCTTAAAATCGCCCAACAAACAACAAACATTACAAGATCCAAGGTTAAATAACCAGCCCTTACCATCTGCCCTAAATGCTAGATTCAAATGCTAGATTCAAAGTTGAGCAGCCAACCTAATAAAGACAAGAATTTCCAGGTAATGGTTACAGGCAGCATGAACTACACTAACGGCTTACCCACCAGCTGGATGCTACGAACTACATTGGGTTAGACTGAAACTGGATGTGTGCTTTGATTATTATGGAGGGTATGATGGACGAGACTGAGGACGGTATGAGAGACGCGGGAGCTCTGGGATAGGATGAGTGTTGATGGAAGCCAATGAACATATATTTTTCTTATTGGCTGGTACTGATCTAACCATTTTTATTTAAGGGTTTTTTTTTTTAACCATGGGAACAACAACTTCCTAAAAGTAAGCCAGATATACCAATAACTTGTGACTTAGCAGGGGTCTCTCCAAGCCTTTCGAGGTGAGCCTCTACCCTTCAAGCCTTGTCACAAAAAGATAACACATGTGTTAACTTTCATTCAAGGTTAACCTTCATAAGTGTAAGTAGGTAAACACCAACTGCACCTTCCTTTGTAAGGGTAAAATAAGGACTTTGTAGAAAAAAGAAAATGTAAATAATTAAATATTAAATGTCACAACTAGATTACCAAATCTACAACAGTCAGTTGCATATACTGTGTAAACTGCAAACATATATATACAATCTATGTAGACTGCAAACAGATATATACCATCTAAATTGCAAACAGATACTGTTGTATATACTATGTAAATTGCAAAAAGATATATACCATCTAAATTGCATGCTAACAGATATTTGTAGAAGAAAGAAATGTCAAAATCAAAATATTAAATGTCACATATATTTGTAGAAGAAAGAAGATGTAAAAAAAAAATATTAAATGTCACATTATGTGTTCAACATAAAAGTCTGAAGTCCATATGTTTATATTCATATTGGCTGTTAATAATAATTTACAGTTAATCATTTCTTGGAGCATGTGTTATGTCAGAGTTGTTCTATGGTATTTGTTTAAATCTAAGATTGAAACAACAATTATTCCATGGTTATTGTGTAAATCTCAGATTAAAACAACAATTATTATGGCCTATCGATTTTCAATTCATCGAGCCTTTCTCAAAAGGCTATGCAATGCAATATATACACTGTAGAGTATAAATATGAAGCAAATTTCATAACCGCTAAATACCAAGCAAATACCAGAAAAGAGACTGCGAGTATTGTGTTAATAATGCAACATCCAAAACACATAAATACACATAAACGTATGAGTTTACTGACAGACACAAATGCTACGAAACTCAGAACTAATAATATTCAATATTCAAATCCACAACAGATAACTACCGAGTAACGGGACAAGTTATGGCTTTCAAATCTCCACTGTTGTTGCAGATACGACCATGCCCACAAAGCCATCACCGTTAACATTAATCCACTGACTGGTTGACGGGTTAAACAGATACGAGATGTCCTCGCGGAAGAAACCGCATGTGCTTACAAAAATCCAGTCGCGCCACTCTGAAGCGCAAGTTATGAAGGAAAGACCTTCGCCTTC
>LPNX010749908.1:0-22302 GCA_001517045.1 Pseudotsuga menziesii | reverse complement strand
GTCTATTGCTTCCACAACAACTTAGATAGCATCGGCGTGCAAAAGAGGCAAAACGTGATCCCCATTACACCTCCCCGAGGTGATTCAACAAACAATTTTGACTTAGAGGTAATTTTACCAACCTTTACTATCAACCTAGCATAAAATAAATGAATAACCAACCAATAAATTACCTCAGTTCCACATCATCACATGAAGAACATGGTTATTGAGTTGGGAATCATGCACTAGACTTCAATCTGTTAAATGATTCTTCGAGGATTTTCTAAATGAGGAGGATTACAAGAAGAGTGCACGACCTTGAAAACCCTAGCCAAAAGATTTCTAACCAAGAAGGCATTGAGAAGGAATAAGAAGGCATTCAGAAGGAATGTGTAGAGCATTATCCTTTATTCTAACAAAATCACATAAGTGGCCCATGAAAACTTGCACCAACCTTGTCCTTAAAAGACTATTTGTGGAATATTTGTAACCAAAAGTTGTCCTTACTAGAGTTGAGCAATGCCTTTACAACTTTCACTAGAAACAACTTTATAAGGCTAAATGGATACCTTTGTGAATTTTCAAAACCACCTAAGATGTGTCACACCTTGTTTGTCAATGTTTGAGAAAAAATAAAAGATGCTTGAACTTTAAAACTTCTTTAATGAAGAATCACAACATCTGTTAATCTCATAAACAATTCAATCACATAAGACACAAGATGTTCCTTGGGAAAACCCTCCAAATACAGAGGTTCAAAAACCCAACAATCCTTTGAGTATAATAGATAATATCAAAGAATGGTTTCCAATACATGAGCAGATTGCCTAATAAGAGATAGAAATAGAGAAGAGATCACTATGAACATTGTCTTAGCCTTGGCAAGTGCATAACACTTTAATAACAAGCTTATTCAATCCTACAGAAAGGTAGTGAATGGTTGCATGCTTTTGTGCACTATGTGCACTATTCATACATTAACCTTTTGTGCCTTCCTTGACTTGGTGTCAAGTTGATACCTCGAAATTTGCTCCCATGTAGAAGATATGCTACTTTCTTCTTTTACTAAGTGTTAACTATCTTTAACTGAATGTGAACTGATTGAACTAAACTAAATTAATTGAACTGAACTATTTAAACTGAACTCAATAATCAACCGAATGTCTGACCATTAGTTAGAATTTTAATTGAATGTCTTTAGTGCTTCACAATTAGTGTCATCCATGAACAAACACTTTGCATAATCAAGGAGTAGATTATTTAATTAAGTGAAACTTGTTTTTCCACAACTGAGACTTCACTAATGTCTTTGCAATTTGAGTTCACTGAAGGTATGACATGGGTAATCGAATCCTTTCTACTTCTCTATGCTAATCTCATTTAACATTAATTAAATATCGCATGGTCCATATATGTATTATTTAATTAATCGTCTTATCGTATCATACTCAGAACCTGATTGTTTTGTACTAAAGATCATATGTATTTCCCTAGGTCATATAGTAATATGCTAAAGTAATTCACTCTAGGAGTAGATAATCCCTAGTGGAGACTTATAGTGGCTAGTGACCATGACGAGCAATACATCACATAACGTATCCAAATGACTTGATACAACATAAGACCGGTCTTGATACAACACAAGACTCAAATCTTGATACAACACAAGATTATGATCTTGATACAGCATCAAGAATGTTGTGAAGTCTGTTGTGACTTCCAAGTGGATCTATAAGATCAAGCATGTTGTAGATGGCAGCATAGAGAAATACAAAGCGATATTTGTGGTGCGTGGCTTCTCCCAGAAGGAAGGGATAGATTATGAGGAGACTTTTGCACCTGTAGCCAGATACGCTTCCATCATAACAATACTTTGCTCTCGATCCAGTAATGAAATGGAAAATACACTAGATGGATGTTAAGACATAATTCTTGAATGGTGTAGTGGGAGAGGAAGTGTATGTGGAGCAGCCACTCAGATTTGAGACACATGACATGAAGACTCATGTGTGAAAATTGAAGAAATGTTTGTATGGATTGAAGCAAGAACCCAAAACATGGTACGACATGATGGAAAGCTTCCTGACTAATTTGGGTTTTACCAAGAGTAAAGAAGACTCCAAGCTCATGTCCAACCTTTACTATAAGGTTGAGGAAGGGAGTCCATTGATACTCCTATTGTATGTAGATGACTTGTTTGTGACAGGTGAGGATGGGTTGATTACAGATACAAAGAGGAAGCTTGACGCCGAGTTTGAGATGAAGGACTTGGGCATGATGCATTATTTTCTAGGTATGAAGGTGTGGAAGAGTGCAGATGGAGTCTTCCTTGGTCAAGGGAAGTATACAATAGAGATCCTGAAGAGGTTTAGGATGATGGACTACAAGGTAATAGCCACACCTATGGCATCGAACTTGAAGCTACTTTGCGATTCTTCATCAGAGTCAATTGATGCCATAATGTATCATCAAATAATTGGGTTATTGATGTACCTGACAAACACAATACCTAACTTATTATTTTTTGTGAGCCAGTTCCTAATGGATCCGAGACAAGTTCACCTCGTTGCTGCAAAGCATATATTGAGGTACCTAAAGGGTATAGTTGAATATGGGCTCAGATATGACACGAATCAAAAGGTTAACCTTTAGGGTTATGTTGATTCAGACCTAGTTGGAAGTACCATAGATAGGAAGAGAACTTTGGGGTGCTGCTTCAGTATGGGATTAGGTGTGATCTCTTGGTTTAGTAGGAACCAGCCCTACGTGGAACTGAGTACAATCGAAGCAGAGTAGGTCGCATCTTATTCAACCAATTGTGAGGCAGTATGGATTAGGAATCTACTATATGATTTGTTTGATCTCCAGTTAGCGGCGATTTCTATCTTTTGTTTAAACCAGAGTTATGTGAAGTTGTTTGAGAAGCCAGTGTTCCATGACAAGTCGAAGCATATTGATATCAAGTACCACTATATCAGGGATACGATGCAGAGAAGAGCAGTGAAACTACAGTATGTTGCGACGGATGAGGAGATAGTCGATGTGTTGACCAAGCCATTAGCCAGAGTGAAGTTTAAATAATTCAAAGAGAAGCTTGGTGTAAGTCAGACCGAGCTTGCCCCCAAGGGGAGGTGATGGGTCCAGAAGACGCAGATGCATAAGAGCCATTCTCACATGGTGGTAGGCATGTCCTCCCATGGTGCAAATGTAAGGGATATGGTCGAGGTGTGTGCATCTGGGCTGTGCTCCGAGTAATGACGAGATTATCTAAATATGACAAGATGATAGTAGGGGATTCAAGTTTTTACAGAGGAATATAATCATTCTTGGGATGCTCCTTTAGGTTTTGCATAGGCATATAATCAATCATGGGAGATCCTTCAAGTTTTTCAAAGGCATATAATCAGTCCTAGGATTCTCCTTCAGGTTTTACAAAGGCATATAATCAGCATTAGGAGATCCTTCAGGTTTTGCAGAGGCATGTAATAAGTCCTGGTATGCTCCTTCAATTTTTGCAAAGGAATAGAATCAGTACTGGGAGATCATTCAGGTTTTGAAAGAAATAAGTCCCGAGTTATACCTACTTGATGATTTGAAGACCTACATGGAGGCTAGGCCTACATCCAGCATGAAAAATGGTTGGATCTGTAGAACTTCATATGACAAGTAGATTCGAGATATAATAGCATTTGATCGAGATTATGAGAACAACAACAACAATGAAGATAATGATCCAGCGCTGAAGACTTGTGCCTATATGTATTGATGTCTATGTCAAGAGAATACCTTCCTAGTTAAGAGGGACTGTTAATGTAATTGTAACTTCAGAATATATTCATTTGTTTATTTTATATTTCATATTGTATTTTATTATACCCCGACGAAGATGTTTATTCCTCCGATTAGGAGATTCATTCATGTAGTTAAGTCATGTAAAGATATTGATGTTAACCCTCCATTGTATGTCAGGGCATTAAACCCCAGAGTTAAGTTGTATTAGGGTTATTAGACTCTCCTAGAGAAGTCAGCCCTCTTGAGGGAAAAATTCAAGTAAAGATAAAGTATAAATACAGAGAGTGACTCTCTATTTTACACACAAACTCACTCATCAAGTGCACATGACGGAGAGAGGACAAGCTCACACAAGGAAGAGAGAGAAGT
This sequence comes from Pseudotsuga menziesii, assembly GCA_001517045.1. Classification (NCBI taxonomy): domain Eukaryota; kingdom Viridiplantae; phylum Streptophyta; class Pinopsida; order Pinales; family Pinaceae; genus Pseudotsuga; species Pseudotsuga menziesii. Next base: position 18,159 of record LPNX010749908.1, on the reverse strand, counting down.
TGTCAAATATCATCTTTATAGTTTTGGGTTTTACTTTTGCTACTGGTGCTTATTCTATCTCTGAGGAAGTTACAGGGTTTTCTACTTTATGGTTTCCCCAAGGAAAAATATTTGTGTCTCTTGTCTCTTGTAATTATTGTTGTGCATGTTATTCTCTCAGATAATATCCTAGATCATATTGAATAAACTGTAAAAATCTAACATATCATTAGCTAGTAATTTGAAGGGATAGTCTCCCCTAAATCCCCTATCACCCGAGTCTAGTTTTGTAGGGAGAAATAGTCATTAGTAACTTATGATATCTGATCATAAGACATATGGTGATGGGTGTACTCCACAGAAGGAAACGCACATCCTTAATTTATAATTTTTTTAATTGTTTTCCAACTTTGTCGTGGGCATCCTAAGTTTAAAGATTAAAGAGGATACCATTGAATCGAAGGAAAAATCATTGTTGTAGAGTGTGGGAGTGATGTATCTTTTTTATGGGCCAATTCGTCTCATGAAGGGTCGATCTCCTTCATTCATGGGTGTGATCTTTAGCTAGACCATAAGTATTTTAGTTGTGAACTAAAATCTACCCTTAGAATGATCAAAAGAGGGTGTTCTTCACTATTCAACGTCAATCTTTAATGTTGGATACAGTTTTGGGTTGAACTTCATCTTTGATATTGGATCTTCACTATTAAGCATGAATTATATTTTTTGGGAGCACATCCTTGCTGCTAAGAATATCCTAGTCAAATCCACATGCATTTTGGAGGAGTGTCATCATCTATATCATTTATAGGTGTGAGAAAATGCTTCTACAACCATCTCTTGTTAGTGTTTGTTGTTATATTTATTATATATAATTCTCATTTATTAATTATCATATCTAAAACTAGAACAATTTCATACTTGCTTGACCGAAACTATGGCGCTACAATGATCTTGTCTCCTTGATGACTGGTTTCTTTTTTCCCAGCTTATGGGATTTTATACTATCTTCCCCTTATGTAGGCCTCTAATGTTTCAAGGCATGTGAATTTGATGTCTTTATTCGAAAATTTTGAAGAAATTGGGGCCTTTGATAACCAAAATAGTTGGGTTCTTTAGATTTGGCGACTATGTTGAAAGAAAATGCAAGAGGTTGAAGTTTTAAATAAATAAGGTGAGTTGGTCTTCCCATATTACTTGGGCATTGTATTGTTGATTGTTTTCAAAAAAATAGGAAGATTAATTTTGTTTTTAAATATAGAACCTTTAATAATGTTGTTAGAATAATAAACCCATAGCTACCTACCTTATACATTAATTTAATCATTTTTTACTTATTACCTATTTTCCTAGATTCCACTTTATGCTAGTTTCCTTCTACATGTCCTAGAAGTCAACACATGCTAAAATTGAGTCATGGAGCACTTGGGAAACATCATAGAAACCCATTTTTGCATGTCTTCTTTATTCCATATTCTCCAAAGCGCGTATCTACTTTTTTTGTAAAGCTGCCTTGTTTTATTTCTGATTTAAGGCAAAGGAAAAGCTAGAATAGTTGTAATTGCCTTGTTTTTTTCCCACATCATCCTCCTTCATTTTCTCCAAATAAAATAATGTATGAGTTTTATTTCCATCCCTCTTTATCTTTCCTACTTGACTTAGCCAATTCGTGATCATCTACCTAGATTTGGAAACTGCTTTATGCACCTAGGGGGATTTGACTAGTTTTGGTAAGCATCCTTTTTTACTATTTCGAATGGAATATTTATGCATTCAAATATATAATTTAATTATATATTACAATAGCCTATTACTTCACAATGTTGGATATTGTACACTTACTCAATACAGATTGGTGTTATGCTCCAATTTCAGTCTCCTTTCATGTTAATTTTGCATGTTTGATTAGCAATTTTGTGAGTGTAATTGTTATATCTCTTGGGTTCAATTTACACATGGTATCAGAGCCTTTTTATATTGATTTATTTCCTTCCATATTTCTATTGCAGGTTTGACATCTTGACTGGGAGCATATTCTACTGACTGAAGGGCACAATTTTTGAGCTATGGACCAATCTCAGAAGATCATCTTGACTCCATTCAATTTATTTGAGTGGAAAACTGAGATGGAGATATTGTTAAGAGAGAAAGGTCTCTACAGGGTGACTATGGCAACTGAGGTAGAACCAAATGCAGCTGTAGAGAAAATCAAATGGCACAACAGGAGGGATGAGTCCTATGGTCTTTGGTGTCTGGGAATTTCAAGAGACCTCCTCTTCCATATTGATGGATTGACATCACCTAATGAAGTGTTTGAGAATCTTGTAGAGATTTTTGGAAATAAATATGAGATGAGAGGACATCAAATCGAGAATGAGCTGATCTCCTTGAGTCCCAGTAGCTTCAAATCATTGCAACTCTACTTTTCCAAGTTTAAGGCCCTTGTTTTGTAGTTGAAACAATGTGGGATAGAAAAGAAGGAAGAGAAACTAGTTTTGGCCATACTCTCTAATCTTGGCCCTGACTATTCAATGTTTGTTTTGACCTTCCATGCCACCAAGTTGATAGCTCGATCCTGGAAGGTGCCTAATCTTCCAGAGTTCATGGAATCCCTCACACAAGAACAAGATAAGTTGGTGATGATGGGCACCATCAAACCTTCCAAAGACCAAGCTTTGGTTGTTGGAGATTCAAGGGTGGATTCAAAAAGCAAGAAAAAAGCTAAAAAGACACCTGAGCAAAAGAGAGACAAGTATAAGTCTCAAGAGGAGCCCCAAGGTTCCAAGAAGAACTCCTAGAAGAAGAAGAACAAAGGAGAAATGAGAAATGAGAAAGTGAGCATACTGCAGTAAGGGCTATCATATTGAGAGATCTTGTATGAAGAAGAAAATTGATGTGTTGACCCAACTGCTAGAGAATATTAATATCTCCCTTCCTGATTGCTCAAAGAAGAGGGAAGGAGGATCAAATTCAGAGGACAGAGAGAGTACATGCCTTAGTTGCTGGCACATCAAACTCACCTAGCTTCATCATATACTTTGGAGCTTCTAGACATATGGTTTCGACAAAAGAGTCATTCTCCTCTCTTGACATGTTGAAAGGTCCACCAATATTTTTGGGAGATGACTCTCTCACTGACAGTTTGCGGAAGGGAAGGATTGATCTTGACCATGGTAAGTTCAATAATGTGTTGTATGTTCTAGGTCTTGCCTCTAATCTCTTGTCAGTGTATTAGATGATTCACATTGGGTCTCCAAAGAAGTTCATCTTCTCCCCTTATGATGTTGAAATCACTGATATTTCGAATGGTAAAGTTGTAGCAAAAGGTGTTTTTGATCACACTTCGAAGGTGTACATGTTTTCTGATTTTCTACCCTACTCAAACCCCTCCGCTCTTCTGATTCATGCTAATGAGGAAAGCAAGCTTTGGCATGAAATATTTGGCCATCTTAACTACAAGTATATTTATGATTTGAGTGAAAAATATATGGTCATAAGGTTACCAAAGATCAAGTTTTCTAAGGGAGTCTGTTAAGATTGTATCCTAGGAAAACACCCAGAGCACAAGTATGAGAGAGCTAGTCATGAGAGAACCTATGCACCTCTTGAGTTGATCCATAGTGACATTTCTAGTCTATTTTCTCATATGTCCATGACTCAATCCAAATATGCACTCACTTTTATATATGGCTTTTCCAGGTATTGTTGGGTTCACTTCCTCAAGCATAAGTCTGAAGTTTTTGACCTCTTCAAAGTCTTTAAAGCCTTGGTTGAAAACCAGTCTGGGAGGAAACTCAAGATCCTCAGATCTGAAAAGGGTGGTGAGTATGTCAAGTCTGAGTTCATTCAGTATTGTAAAGATGAAGGTATTTAGATGCAGCATTCGATCCCTTACACACCACAGCAAAATGGAGTTTCTGAGAGAAAGAACGGGTTACTGAAGGAGATGGCAACTTGCATGATGGAGGCTAAGACTTTGCCACCAAATTTTTGGTCGAGGCTATAAACTGTGCATCCTACATCCATAATAGGGTGCCTCATAAGAAACTTGATGGTATGACTCCTTTCTAATATTAGAGTGGGCACAATCTAGATGTGACCCATTTCAGGATTTTTGGCTCGAAGGCTTGGGCTAGAATTCCAACATAAAAGAGGAAGGATTTGCAGCCCCAAAGCCAAGAGTGGCTATTTGTTGGGTATTTTGAAGATTCAAAAGGGTGAAAGCTGATAAACTTGAGATCTAACAAAGATTTCATTGAAAGAAGTGTTCAGTTCCAAGAAGAGCCTTTAGTTGCACTTGAAGTTGGAGAGTCTTCTTCACCACTAGATTCATTGATTGTAAGTGAAGAGACTAATGAGTTTGCTGATTATGATATGTTTAATAATGATGATTTGATTGCAGATAATAATAGTCCTACAATACCAAAATGGGCAGCAAAGAGAATTCATGCAGCTAGGGAACTAGCTGGAAATCCTAATGACACTAGGAGGACTAGATCTCAATTTGAGAGTGACCTTTGTGTGAAAGATCCTCTATTTGATGAGAAGTGCTATCTAATGGTTGAATAATATCCATAGACATATGAAGAGGAAGCACATGATCCAATATGGAAAACATCCATGAAAGAATAATTCAGCTCGCTCCAGAAGAACAACATTGGGAAATGGTTGATCTTCCCCCAAGGAGGAAGCTAGTTCAATGTAAGTGGGTTTTCAAGACTATTTGTTGCTGACGGTTAACCTTTGAAATATAAGGAAATATTGGTAGCCAAGGAATACTCACAAGTACATGGTATTGACTACAATGAAACCTTTTCACCAGTGGCAAGATGGACTTCATAAGGCTAGCTTTCGCCATTGTAGCTTTGAAGCAGTGGGAGGTACATCACATGGATGTGAAGTGTGATTTCCTAAATGGAGATATCAATGAGGAGATTTACATGTAGAAACCTGAAGGGTTTGTTTCTAATCCATCTTTAGTGGGCAGGTTAAAGAAATCATTGTATGGGCTCAAGAAAGCCCCCAGGTCTTGGTATGCCAAGATTGATGGTTTTTTGCTATCACTGAGTTGTGTTCGATGCAAGTCTAATATTAATGTATATTTGAAGCTGATTCATGGTTATTTGATGATTATTGTCTTGTATGTGGATGACCTTCTGATTACAGGAAGTTCAAAGAAAGAGATTTCCTCCGTGAAGGATGTAATGAACCATGCATTTTCTATGACAGATTTGGGATTGTTGAGCCAATTCTTGGGTCTTGAAATTGCTCAATCCCAACATGGAATCAAATTACATCAGTACAAGTATGCCTTAGATTTGTTGAACAAGTTCAACATGAAATATTGCAAGCCAAGCAAGACTCCCTTCCTTTCAGGAGTTAAGCTTGAAGAAGCAGTTAGTGTGGCTTCAAGATATATGGATCAGCCTCATGAGATCCACTGGAGAGCAGCCAAAAGGATCCTAAACTTTGTTCAAGGAACAAGTTCTCATGGGATATTCCACAAAGAAAAATCTGATCTTGATTTGATTAGGTTTACTAACAGTGATTGGGCAGGTGACAACACAGATCGAAAGTCTACATCAGGATATGTGTTCATGGTTGTAGAAGGACCAATCAGCTGGTCAAGCAAGAAGCAGAGTGCCATAGCACTCTCATATACAGAAGCAAAGTATAGAGGAGTTGTAAATGAAGCAACTCAATGTTTGTGGTTGCAGGGAATACTTGGAGAATGTGGCTTCAAATCAGAGTTTTCAACTATTATATACTGTGATAATCAGAGCACCATTTGAATCTACAATGATCTAGTTCAGAGATAGCGAACCAAGCACATTGAGATCCATATGCACTACATCAGACAACTTTTGCATGATGGTACCATTCATCTACTCTACTATGCATCTTCGGGACAAGTAGCAGACATCTTCACCAAAGTTTTTTGTGAGAAGACATTCAGCAATCTCAAATCACTGTTGGGTATTGCTGATCATGCTATGAAGCATGATTGATGACAATATTTTCAAATTTTTTTTCCTGTCCATGTTTAAGGGAGGATTTCCCCACTGGGTTTTTGCCTCTTTCCTTGGTTGTATGGACAAGCAGTATGTAAAGGGTGACTAAGCCTTTTTGCTAGGTCCTATATTTTTCTGATATTTACTCATAAATTCAGTATTAAGGGGGGGTTTTAGAATAATCAACCCATAGTTACCTACCTTAGACATTAATTTAATCATTTTTGTCTTATTACCTAGTTTCCTAGATTCCACTCTATGTTAGTTTCCTTCTACATGTCCTAGAAGTCAACACATGCTAAAACTGAGTCATGGAGCGCTTGGGAAACATCCTAGAAACCCATTTTATCATGTCTTATTTATTCCATATTCTCCAAAGTGCATATCTGCTTTTTCTGTAAAGCTACCTTGTTTTATTTCTGATTTAAGGCAAAGGAAAAGCTAGACTAGTTGTAACTACCTTGTTTTTTACCCACATCATCCTCCCTCATTTTCTCCAAATAAAAGCATGTATGAGTTTTATTTCCATCCCTCTTTATATTTCCCACTTGACTTAGCCAATTCATAAGCATCTACCTAGATTTGGACATTGCTTTATGCACCTATGGGGGATTTGACTAGTTTTGGTAAGCCTATTTTTTTACTATTTTGAATGGAATATTTATGCATTTTAATCTCTTATGTTATATATTATAGCAGCCTATTACTTCATAAGGTTGGATATTGTACACTTACTCAATACAAATTAGTGTTATGCTCCAATTTCAGTCTCCTTTGGTGTTAATTTTGCATGTTTGATTAGCAATTTTGTGAGTGTAATTGTTCTATCTCTTGGGTTCAATTTCCACAAATGTTGACATGATAAAAGGATGTTGAATCTGAATAAAAATAATCCCATTTTTGTATCAAACAATTGTGAAATTTGACACTTGTAACTGTGGTATGCACATGTGCTCATGTAAGTGTTCTATACAATTGTACTTAATTTTTTTATTATTGTACTTGATATGATTTAGACAAGATATTTGAGAAATTTTTCTTCCTAAAAAATGATAAGGCTTACAATTTTTCCCACCCAATAAATAATTGTAAAAATTATTTAATGTATTATCCAAGTTTTGAAAACATTAGATCAAGGTGATACATTATTTTTCCAAAGAAAAAAATAGATAAAAAGATTGTTGTTGTCCACTTAATACCTAATTTTTTTACCACTCATTAACTAACTTAAATAAAACCCTTTTCCATTACTTTGATTTATTGTGTAGAGAGGCACTCTACCTCCCAACAAAAATGTTGACGAGAAAAACAACCCAATTGGGGGGAGGTATTGTAACGTTCCTACCTCACAAAATAATAACAAATAAAAAATTTAGTTATCAGCCAAAAAACATTTCGGCCTTAAAACAAATATGGGAGAGTAATAAAAACTATGAGCAAGGGCATGTGCAAAGGCCTCTTAAACCACCCATGATTTTAAAACCATGTGCAAGGACCTCCTAAACAACGCATGGTTTTAAAACCATGTGCAATGTCCTCCTGAACAACCCATGGTTTTAAAATCATGTGTTAAAACCATGGATTTATAACCAATTTCAAAATCCTAGATCAATATATTTAATCCCACTCACTGCTTGATAGAGCCTATGATTTGGATCTAAGCTGCTTTGCATATATCTATCTTAAATGGATGCAATTCCTTGAGGTGCAATTCTTTAATTCATGTGTAAAAAAATTAAGATAACAAAATTTACACCTCAAGAATATTGATCTCCCTTTGTTCATAATATATATGGGTCTATGATGGTTTTATTTTATATTTTATGAGTCGACATAGATGTTATATTTTATTAATATCTGATTAGATTATCTAGGATATTTGTTTGAAAGAATAACAAGTACAACAAAATGCATAAGATCTAAAATATGCATAAGACACAAAGATTTTCATCGAGGAAACCATAAAGGAGAAAACCCCACAAACTTTTTTAGAATAGTAAGATTATCAAAAGTAGTAATAAGAAATGTTCAGCTACTATGTTTCTCTCCTCCTCTAACTGTCTCTCTCTCTCATGCGCCTTAGAGAGTGTGTGAAATATGTATAAATGAGGGAAAGTGCCTCCCTATTTATACCCTTTCAAGTCGCTAGCCAAATATAAGACTCGAGCCTACAAGTCATCTCACATGGGGCCCACTTCTCCTAGAGAGACCACAATTACATATTACATGATGTTACATTGTGGACTATTTCCACAACTTACAACATAGGTTGTACCTCAAGGTATAGACACAATTTAGACATCTTGCAAAGGGTTAACACACATCCCTAATGGGGGTAAAACAACATACAATGACAATATACATCAAAATATCTTATGAAGTTACAAATACATCAACACTCCCTCTTAACTAGGAATATATTATCTCTCTACACATCCATCAACACATCTGGTTAGGTCTTCATCGCGTCATCATCATCATATAGTCATAGTCTTCATCATAGCTGCTGCAATCATCTTCTTATAATTTGAGCATCGTCACATACCATCTGTCATCAAAATTTTCTACTGTGCTGACCCTTTTTCATGTTGGATGTAGGCCTAGTCCTCTCCCAGGTCTTCATCTACAGTGCCAGCCTTTTTTCATGCTAGATGTAGGCCTAGTCCTCTGCCAGGTATTCATCTACATCATCTCTATGAGCAAGCCATCAGTAGGCACATCCTAGGACTTATTATATTCCTGTTGCAAAACCTGCAAGACATCCCATGACTGATAATATGCCACTGCAAAACCTGTAAGACATCCTAGGACTGATAATATTCCACTGCAAAACTTGAAGGAGCATCCCAATACTGATTACATGCCTTGCAATACTTGTGTACCCTATTATTACCTCATCATCTTCATATAATCTCATCGTCACATGGAGCACAACCCAGATACACATAACACAACACTCACATTCACTGGCATGGTAGGACAAACCTACTACCATCCAGGAAAAGGATTCCATCACTTACATCCACCAGCATGGTAGGACATGCCTACTACCATCTAGAAAAGGCTCTAGCACTTACATCCATTGGCATGGTAGGACACACCTACTACCATCCGGGAAAGGCTCCAGCACTTACATCGACCGACATCGTAGGACACACCTGCTACCATCTAGGAAAGGCTATAGCACTTACATCCATTGGCATGGTAGGACACACCTACTACCATCCAGGAAAGGCTCCATCACTTACATCCACTGGCATGGTAGGACACACCTACTCCCATCCGGGAAAGGCTCCAACACTTACATCCACTGGCATGGTAGAACACACCTACTACCATCCAGGAAAGGATTTGTAATTACATCGCAACCATGGGAGGCCCAACCTGCCACCATGTCGAAAAGGATTATGTGTATCTGCATCTTCGGGACTCATCACTTCCCCTTGGAAGGAACCTTGATCTAAAGTACACCATGCTTCTCTCTAAAGTATTCAAACTTCATTCTACCCATTTCTAGCATAGAATCACATCAGGATTGATTACATCCAAGGATAACTTGTGAGATTCACGAGGACTGATTACATCCGAGGACAACCTAGATGACTAATTATGTCTGAGAAATCTACGAGCTTCATCAGGATTTTATGCTCAAACAACCTGTCTCTCCGGCTATTCAAGAACTCATCACTCCCTCTTTCGAGAGATCTCGATCTCGATCACATACTAGAGCTTCATTGCTTCTCTCTACATCATAAAACAATGCAAGTCAGATCAATCAAATCAAATAGTAGCTTTAAAAATAAACATACTACCTCACAAATAGCCGAGCAAGTGGCAACATATTTTTCCTCGGTTGTACCCAGCGCCATGTAGGACTGCATCCTGCCAAACCAGTAGCCCATACTAGATCTCAAACTGAAGAAGAAACCAAAGGTTCTCTTTCACAGTGGCACTACCAATCGTAATCAACATAACCATGCCAGTTAGTCTTCTGATTCTTTTCAATCTTGAGCCCATACTCAATGGTACCCTTTAGGTACCTCACTGCATTCTTTGCAACCAAGTCAGAATGTCTCAGATATGTCAGGAATTGGACTAGGTTGTTCACAAAAAAGCATGTGTCTGGTCTTGTAATCATCAGGATCATTAATGAACAAATAATTTGACGATACATTGTGCCATCAACCATCTCCGATGAAGAATCTCTCAATAGTTTCAGGTTCGATTCCATAGGTGTGGCCATGGCCTTGCAATCCATCATCTGGAACCTATTCAGGATCTCCACTTCATAATTCCCTTGTCCAAGGGAGATTCCATCCGCACTATGCCACACATCCATTCCTAGAAATTAGTGCATCATATCCAAGTCCTTCATCTCGAAATCAGCAACAAGCTTCCTTCTTGAATCTTTAATGAGTTCCTCTCTTCCTGTTAGGAATAGGTCATTGACATATAACAAGAGCATCATTGGTCTTCCGCCGTCAACCTTGAAGTACAGGTTGGAATCTGCTTTAATCTTACTGAAGCCTAGATCCATCAGTAAGTTTTCCATCCTGTCGTACCATGTTGAACCTCAGGATCTTCTGCAGTCACTCCCTCTGAACCGGAGTGTCATTATCCCTTTTCATTTCATACTCTATGTATTGAAACATTCTATAATGGAGTGACAAGTAGCTTCCTCTATTGCTAATATTCTATGTGTCCATCTAGGGTCATTGGATACCAATATCCTCTATCTTGAACTTTGTTGAAAAGTTCTTCTTGCACCCATTTGTGAGCTTGTCTTACTCTATAGGATTTCATCTTCAATCTTGTACTAAATGGTAAGATCTTCATCACTATAGGTTATCTTCAAGTTCCTTATGTAACTCTATGTTCTATCCCATGGGTTCCTTCTAAGCTCGTACAAGGCCTGCTTTAATTTGCACACATGATTCTTCCTGTCATGTGTCTCAACCCTAAGTGACTTCTCTACGTATACTTGATTCGTCACTGGTGCAAATGTCTCTTTGTATTGTATGCCTTCTTTCTGTGAGAAGCCTTGTGCTACAAATCTTTTCTTGTATTCCATGATGTTTCCATCTATAGCATGCTGGACCTTGTAGATCCATATGGAAGACACTACGGACTTCCCTTCAGGTCTCAACATCGCATTTTAGACATTATTCTTCTTGAACTAGTACTCTCTCATCATAGTCTCCTTCCCTTCCTTCTTGTCTACTTCTTCATAGCTAGAAGGCTCTACATCAATGATGTCGCTCAACAGTGTCACATAACTAGAGTGTGTTTGATGCCTTTTTCTTTCTTTGGAAGTATCATCATACTATTCTTCATCTTGGATTATTTATCGGTTCCCAAGGTGGCCTTCATCTCTTTCTTTCATTATGGTGTCTTTGACCTAGAAAGCTTTAGGTTCCTCTTCTGAACTGTCGTACTTGTTCTTTGGAATGATCTATAAGTCAATTTCATTTGCATGATTAGAAACATATCATAATTTCCTAAACATATTAATAGTGGCAAATATATGTCACATAGCCATGCGACTATATTAACCAACGCTACAACATTCATCGATATCATGTTTACATACAATAACTTCTAAATGAATTCTACCCTAATGTTATTAAGAGTATGTAATACTCCTAATCTACTAGCAAAGAGGTTTCAATCTAGATAAGTAGTAATGGAATGTTGTACAACATCATTGAATTCTTACCCATCATGTGCAATTAAGTAGTATAAATGCAAGTAATCAAAATATGCATAACACATCAACTGAATCTAAACAAATGCATAACCCAACAATATCATGAAATGACAATTGAATACTTATCTTTATTTGTTTCTTGGTTAGACTCCTTCTTGAGCCTTCAGCTTCATCGACTTCTTCATTAATAACAACATCATTTATTATCCAAATGCTCAGATGGATAAGAGGTTCTTTAAGAATTGAGTCCTTGATATTCCTCATCGCTTGAGGGATCTTCTTTAAATCATGATAGATTGATATTCACTTGCTCCCATATTCTCTTCTCTTATTATGAGTCGAGCTTCTTCTTGTGTGCACTCTTCCCAAAGTCTGTTGAAGGTAGTCACTTCCTTCTAGCACACATTCCTCGAATGAATGAATCCCATGATCTTGGGAGGCCATTCAAGGTGCTTATAACAATATATTTTTCTTCTTCTATTTCCCTGTCATAGCATTAAACACTTCCTATTGGTGTCTTCAAGGATGACAAATGAGGGATGAGATGATCTTTAGTATAATCTGCAATGATTCTCTTGGCTCTAACCTTGGCCTCATCTCCCTCTAGCTCTTAGAACTTCCTTACTGAAATACTGATCCAAGTCAATTTCTTCAAGGATCACAAAGGTCCTATACTTCCATACTCGGAAGTTTTCAGCTTCATCAAGCTTTTCATCAAGCTGGTCTGATTAGTCATTTTGAAATGACAACCTCAAATGTAAATAGTGAAAATTTAGATCTTACTGATTTGAGGTGTCCATCCTGGTTCTGAAGATAATTGATCTAGGGTTTGTTAGAGAAACCCTAATTTTCAAAACTTGGAATCTCAAGCTTCTGATTGGATAGAAATATGGGCCTCTTCAAGGAGAGTTGTCCAATGTACTCCTTTTCTGAAAATACTGGAGGGAAGCTCCCAGAACAAGAAGCCCCAGTTTTCCAATTTCTTTTGCAGAAATGAATGATATTGATTCTATTGTATATCCAATGTTTAGGATTTTTAAGGTCTGAAACTTCTTACTATGATAGCCTGAAAATTCTTCTTTCCAACCCCACAAGTTGGAGCGAAAATAGATTCTCCAAGTGGGACTTATTTGAATTTTCCCAAGGTGACTGTTTTGGGGATTGTTCAAAATAGCAAATTTGTACAGATTGCCACGTGTCATTGTTTCACATTCTGGGTCTTAAACGTATGACACTAAAACTACAGTTTGTTCCCTACCTGAAACATATTGTAAAACTTTGTTTAGAGCTTCCCTTTCCTGAGATATAGAAAATATACCTAGGTCACATGTTTATGACTATATTCTGGAGGAGGCTAGAACCCTGATTTGGAGGAAACATATCTCCTGAAGTATAGAGAATATGATGCTCAAAGTTTTACACAAGGTATAGCATGTATTTCTTTTCATCCTTTAAAAGTTTCCACTTCTGAGCCTTCTCCAATATCACGTTATAGAGAAATTTCTAGAATGACTAAATTCAATCTTCTAGGGTTTTTAGGCATGAAACCCTTATTTCCATTCGTTGCCATTACAGTTGTATTTTGGGTGTATAGTGACACTTCTTTAATTCATAAACTGATACCACTGATAGATGTGCCCTATTGAGGCGAGTTATCCTATCCCTCCTTGCTTGATGATCTGTGTAGAGAACACCTTCAACTAGGAAGCCCTGGTTCCCACAGCTGCACATTGCCTTCTTTAAAAGAGACTCTGATACCATGCTAAATTTTCTTAAGATATGATTAGATTATCTAGGATCTTTATCTGAAAGAATAAAAAATACAACAAGATGAATAAGATGTAAAAGATGCATAAGACACAAATATTTTAATCGAGGAAACCATAAAGGAGAAAACCCCGCAAACTTCTTTAGAATAGTAAGATGATCAAAAGCAGTAATAAGAAATGTTCAGCAGCTATCTTTCTCTCCTCCTTTGACTGTCTCTCTCTCTCTCTCTCATGCACCTTAGAGAGTGTGTGTGATGTGTATAAATGAGGGAGAGCGCCTCCCTATTTATACAATTTCAAGTCAGTGGTCAAATATAAGGCTCGAGCCTACATGTCATCTCACATGGGGCCCACTTCTCCTAGAGAGACCACAATTACATATTACATGATGTTACACTGGGGACTATTTCCCTGACTTACAACACAGTTTGTACCTCAATGTATAGACACAATTTAGACATCCTGTAAAGGGGTAACACACATCCCCAATGGGGGTACAAAAACATACAATGATAATATACATCAGAATATCTTCCGAAGTTATAAATACATCAACAATAGACTTTAAATTGACAGGTCTAAAAGTTTGAGGATTTGGACCTGACCACAAATATTTTTGGGTAGTTGGGTGTTTTTAATTATAAAAAGTCAGAATTTAAGTGTGTTTTAATGGATATTTTCATGGTAAAAATATATTCAACACCCTCAAAACCCCTTCAAGCACCCAAAATTCTAGAAAGTTTATAAATTAGCTTTTCTTTTTGACAAGGTCTTAGAAGGAATAATTTTTTTTAATTATATTTGTATATAATGTTAAATATATTTTTTATAAATATAAAAAAGTGGAATTCAATCATCCACCTTGATGGGAAGATGACCCACGTTACATGGAACATTTCATCATAATGAAATTTATATTAAATATTGTAAAATTAAACTTAATAGGTATAAATTACCTTTTTTATACACCTAACTTATTTTTCTTGGGGTTTAAATTAGGTTGCAAAGGATTATGTCCCAAATATACACATTATATATTTCACTTCACCTTCATAGTTTCGATAACTGGGCTCACTTCACCTCTGCAAATTTATCTGAAAGATCTGAGGAAAGCATTGGGTATAAGTCGGTCACCAAATAAGTGTATTTTAAGTATACCATTAATGGATCTACTATCAGATGAGCTCGTTTGCTAGTGCTTTCATAACTTTAAAGCTATGTGCAGAAGCTGGGAGGGTATTGTGAGCACCCCTCACTTCTATGCAGATAGGACACCCCTGTATGGTGGCTTCCTGAACCGAAGGTTTTCTAAAATAGGGTATTCCTTGGTGATGTTAAGTGCAATTTTCTGCACAATCAAGAAATAATTTGAATAATGCGGTGCACAAGTGGGGATGGTAATCATATTCGTCTCTCCCATGCCCAAACATACTTGCAGGAGGCAACAAAAATAAATTATGTTGCTCGGTTTGGTTTTTATGCTACTGGTAGAAATTTCCCTAGTGTCCATAAATGGCTTGAGAAGCAAGACAAAACTTGCCATAATTTGAAAATTGAGCCTACGGTAGACAAACCATCAATTCCAATAGATTTTTGACATCCGAGTACTGCTAAGGACACCCCTGCTTGATGGTTTCATGCACTGAAATTTGTCTATCTTGATGGCATTTTAAACTTAGGTTTTGCTCAATGATGTGCCTTGCAATTTTTGTATGATAGGATGATATTTTGAAAAATTTTCCCAATGACTATGTGGGTATTGCAATCATATTTCCCTTACCCAAACACGCTTGCAGGAGGCAACGTAACTCAATTTCATTGCTCGGTTTGGTTTTTATGCTCCCAGTTGAAATTTCCTAGTTCCCGAATGACATTGGTTTAAGCAATATTAAACTCATAATAACTTGAAAACAAAGGATACGATGGACAAACATTCAGTTTTTTGTGGTTCATGACACCCAATTACCGCTAGAGACACCCTTGTTTGTTAGGTTCATGGACCGAACATTGTGTATTTTAAGGTTTTGTAAATTAGGGTTTTGCTCAATCACATGAAGTGCAATTTATGCACAATAGGCCAATATTTTGAAAAATGTGTTCAACGAGTGCATGGGAATCACAATCATCTCATCCTTTCCCATGCATGCATGTAGTAGGTAACAAAACTCAATTCCATTACTCAATTTGGTTTTTATGCCCTGAAATTTTCTTGCTGTCCTTGAACGACCTTGAAAATTGAGATAAAACTCACCATAACTCAAAAAATGAAGCTCTCTGATGGACAAACTATTAGTTAAATTGAATTTATGACATCAGAGTACTAGTTGGGACACCCCTGTCTAGTGGCTCCATGGATCGAATGTTGTCTATTTTGACAATTTTCTATACTAGGGTTTTGATCATTGGCATGTAGTGCAATTTATGGATGTTAGGCTATGATATCGAAAAGTGTTCCCAACAAGTGAATGGGAATATCAGTCATCTCTATCTTTCTGAAACACACTTCTAGGATCCATTAAAACTCAATTGCATTGCTCAGTTTGGATTTTATGCTCCCGAATGAAATTTGCTTGGTGTCCTTAAATGACTTTGGGAAGTGAGAAGGAACTTAACATAGCTCAAAAACCAATGCTTTGATGGAAAAAATGTCATTTGCTTTGGTTTCATTACATATAAGTATTGCTATGGAAACCCATGTCTAGTGGCTTCATATACCGAATGTTGTTTATTTTGACAGTTTTCTAAACTATTTTTTTTGTCGATGACATGCAATGCAATTTTTTTACAATAGAGAAATATTTTGAAAATGTTTCAAGCAAGTCGATGGGAATCGAATTCATCTCTCCCTTTCCCACACACACTTGCAAGAGGAAACAAAAAACAATTCCATTGCCTAGTTTGGTTTTTATGCCCCTAGTTGATATTTGTGTAGTGTCTGTGAATGGCCTCAAGAAGCAAGATGAAACTTGCCATAACCTAAGAACCAAGGATCCAATGGAGAAACCATCATTTCCATCAGATTTGTGACATTCAAGTACATCTCCATGATGCAACAAAACTCAAATATGTTTCTTGATTTGTTTTTTATGCTCTCGATTGAAATTTTCCTGGTGTCCCTTAATGTCCTTGGGAAGCGAGACAAAAAATGCTATAAATCGAAAATCATGGATCCAATGTAAAAAATGTCAATTCCATTGGATTCATGGCATCTTCATACCGCTACAGACACCCTTGTCTAGTGGCTTCATGGATCGAAGGTTTCCTATTTTAATGGTTTTCTAAATTAGGTATTTTCTCAATGACGTTTAGTGCAATTTTTGCACAATAGAGACATAGTTTGAATAATGTGGTGAGTAAGTGCATGGGTATCGTAGTCATCTCTCCCTTTCCTAAACACACATGTAGGAGGAAACCAAAATCGATTTCATTGCTCGCTTTGGTTTTTATGATCCTGGTTGAAATCTTCTTAGTGTCCCTAAATTCCCTTGAGAAGCGAGACGAAACTCACCATAACTTGAAAATAGAGGCTCTGATGGAAAAACCGCTAGTTCCATTATATTCGAGACATCTGAGTAATTCTAAGGACACCTCTGCTCGATGGTTTCATGGATCTAAAGTTGTCTATCTTAACAATTTTTTAAACTTAGGTTTTGCTAAGTAACATGCAGTGCAATTTCTGCGTGATAGGCTAATATTTTTAAAAATTTGTCTAGCAATCACATGGGAATCACAATCATATGACCCTTGCCAAAACACACTTGCAAGAGACAATGGAACTCAATACAGTTATCTAGTTTGGTTTTTATTCCCCAGATTAAAATTTGTCGCATGTCCCTTAATGGATTTGGGAAATAGGATGAAAAATGTTATAACTTTAAAATTGTGGCTCTGATGGAAAAATTGCCAATTTCATTGGATTCGTGACATCCGAGAACCACTAGAAACATTCCTTTCTAGTGGCTTCATGGACCAAAATTTGTCTATTTTGTTGGTTTTCTAAACTATGGTTTTGTTAAGTGACATGTAGCGCAACTTCTGTATGATAGGATAATATTTTGAAAAATGTTCCCAAGAAGTGTGTGGGTATTGCAATCATGTTTACCTTACCCAAACACACTTGCAGAAGGCAACAAAACTCACTTTTGTTGCTTAGTTTGGTTTTTATGCTCTTGGTTGAAATTTTCCATGTCTCCCCAAATGGCATTGGTAAACAAGATGAATTTTTCCATAACTTGAAAACTGAGACTCTGATGGAAAAAAAATCAATTTTGTTGGATTTGAGACACCCTATTACTACTAGAGACACCCCTATATGGCGGCTTCAAGGACTATACATTGTATATTTTAAAGTGTTTCTAAACTAAGGTTTTGCTCAGTGACATGAAGTGTGATTTCTGCACAACAGGCCAAGATTTTGAAAAATGTGTCGAATATCCATATTCGGATATTCTTAATGATTACTCAGTTGAATAATCAACCAATGGAGAATAATTCCATATTGAAAATATTAAATAAATATTAAAGATGAATGACGATAAAAGATTACAAAGTGAGTGCCATATATATATTAAATGTAAAGGCACTTTGGATAACATCCATGAAAGGATGCATCATTTTAGAATAGTTTACTAATAACCATTTATTAATTATTAATTATTAATATCAATATATATTAATATTAATAATTAATATT
>LPNX010749876.1:93903-133980 GCA_001517045.1 Pseudotsuga menziesii | reverse complement strand
TGTTTCCATGTTATAGTTAAGTTGTGGACATTGTGGATGGAAAAGAAAAACAAATCCTATATTATCATTTCACAGATTTTATATTGTCTTCCAATTGTAAGATTTGATCCTTGAAAATGCTTTCATTGACTTTATTATATTTTATATTAGATCATACAAGTCACCCAAAACTTTCTCCAAACTAATGTAAATGGAATTTAATGTTACTATTAGAAATGGAACCTCTGCTTGAATAGAAGATTACTCATGCAAAAATGATAGTTTGTGATATTTGTAGACTTGGCATATCCAAATTGGTGAGAGCAAGAGATTTGTTGCTTTGCGATAAGAACCCTAGGTACATGGTTGTGGAGTAGGGTTGGGAGGGAGACTATGGAGGGAAAGGAATTTTTGGAGACGCAGATGTTGAACTTCACTTGATTAAGAGCTAGAATTATTGGCGGTGGCTAACTTAAAATATTTGCGCCCTGGGTCAACTAAAAAGCCTAAAAATGTCAATGCCCTAACTTAGTTTGACATTGCCGTCGCTATAGCGACGCAGCTCCGTGGATACAACGACGTTGATGGAGGAAGGCGTCGATATAGCAACGGGGAAGACTTCTATCGTCGATACAGCGACGAGTAAGCGTCGATACAGCGACGGCAAGTTCATTTTGCTTCTGATTTTACACCATAAAGTATGAAACGTGGAAAACCTCCGTGGAAAAATCCGCACTTTTGTATTAGTGAACAAGAAGTGTTCCAGATGGTATTGATTCTAACATACCAAGGCTTGCATTTTTCAAAAGATCTTTGCCCGAGCCTTAGATCTGCATTGGAAACTTTAAACATCTCGAACAATTGAGTTTGTGTCAAGTCAAGATAATGTTTAACATGAGGTTCATTGTTCATAGAACCCCTACAATGGTTTAACACATCCTTTGTGTTAGAAGAAGGCCTAGTGTTATCGTGCCAAAACGTGTGCACTAGTCCCTTCACTGCTTCGACTAACTTCATGTCTTTGTGAGGAAACCTACCACTAAATGCCCATAATGTTTCCATTTGTACCTCTACATCAAGGTTGTCTCTTCTTATTGAATTTTTTTTAGGTGTCTTTGGATGTAAAGGAACAATTTGTGATGTGCATTTAAGTAAATGACGTGTTCTTGTGGATCTACATACAATTGATTCAGAAAATGTGCAGCGAGCCACATTACAATCCCGTGAACGAGTTCTTTTACCAATCAATGTGAATGGAACAACAAGAGATTTACCAATGTGATTACTTGATTCGATATTCTTCAATGTTCTTATGCCTAAATTTTTTCTAACAGTTGCCATATTTCTATATTTAAGCAAAGCTAAAAACAATTGGCATTTACCATCTTTGGATTTGTTATCAAAATATTGTTTCATTATTTGAGAACAATGACGAAGGATAGTGCATTTAGCCACCTTACCTTCCATGGAATTCAATTTTCTCTCCTCCACTTGTATGCGTTTAGGAGTTCTCTTTCGTTTTGATGTGAGATTTCTTGCCATTTGAAATGCTAGAGTGATGTTTACATCCACTACATGATAACAACTTTTATTAGGAGATTGAACTTCCTAGCATGGTTGTTGTTGAGTCACATTTGCATCGGGATTAACATAATGATTGAACTCTTCACAAGATTGTTCATTTAATAATGGATAAATAATATCATCTCCCCTATAACCAGCTTCCTTTAATGTTGCATTATCTTCCTCAACCTCTACGTCAGGTATCTGTTGAGCGAGGATGGGAAATATTTTCTCATCTAATGAATGTGAAAATTTCTTGAAACTTCCCTCTTTTTTTCTTTTTTATTTTCAGCTTCTTCTAGTGTAAGCACTTTCCTCACTGACTTTCGACCTCTATTACATACATTCCCCATTGAAATCCACCCAAGCTTGTATAAAACATATGGATTTGTGTAAGTAATGATTAAATTGTAGGTTGAATAGTTCTCTGTGCACAAGTTCATAAGAATTATGTCTTTTGCTATAGTAAACCTGGCCCACAACATGCAACCCAACATTTTTTATATAACACATATCACATATGCGATATAACGCATGTTCGTTTTATCGCATATGCACTATATCATATATGCGATATGGATACACTTATTTTTACTTAACACATAGTTTGTATTACGTGATCGCTAAATCGTATATGCGATTTAGTGCATATCAAATATTAAAATTGATAAGCTTATAATGGACCCCATACGAATGGTTAAGACCTCCATATCTATCCTTGGACCATGGTAGTGTCTATAGAACTATCTCTTGTTTAGAAATATTCATAATGGTTTCTATATGACCATGGTCAATGCCTCCTGAACAATATTCAATGCATAAAATAAACTAATGGAACATATATCTCATATTAAGGCTAAATATCCGCTTTAAAGGGCATGTGTAGTGGTTTAAGACTTGTTTATGTTACACTATTGTCCCATTACCATGGTTAAGACCCCAATGCCCATCCCTAATGCATAAAACCTCATAATGACACCCATATCCCACTAGAGGCCAAATATTCCATCTATAAGGCATGTGTGTTGATTTAGGGACTTATTGTCTACTCTTACATGACTATAGTCAATTTCCAGAGACCCATCTTTCCCATCCAAAAACCTATAATGGAACCCTTATCCCATTATAATACCATTTAGACTCCCAATATTCCATCCAGATGGTCTATAGAGTGGCTCATGTCCCAACATTACATTGGTCAAGGGGGGGGAGGGGGGGTCAAAGGAGGGAGAGGAAGGTGTAGAGGAATCATGGGAGGGACGGATGGTTAAGGGAAATATATGGGGGGGATGAAGGGAGGAAAAATATAAGGGGAAGAGAGGGATGGGTATGGGAGAGATATGAGGGGGGGATGGAGGGAGGACAAATATATAGGGAAGGGATTGGTGGGAGGGGAATAAATATAAGTGGGAGGGAGGGCCCTGGGGTCTTAGACATTGTCAAGGGATGAAACCTCTACTTTGGGCCCTCAATGAAGCTTCTAGGCATCTAAGACCACCAATAACACCTTAAACCACCACATGTTACCTCTTGAGGCCATTATTAGCTTTGTTTATGGGAATTGACACCATCAGGTTGTTTTAATCACTAATGATGGGTTTAGAGACCTTTGACATGGTTGAGCGATCACGAAACCCAGGTTGTAGACACTAAAGGAAGCTTCGAGGGATCTAGAGGAAAGAAAAATGTATCAAGCCACCACACATAACCTCTCTAGGGGGTCTTTGGCCTTAGATTAAGGATATGGGATTGATTGGTGATTTTGTTTACAATAGTTATGGGTCTCAGGTCCATAACCATGGAAATGGGAGAAAACCCAAGCCTTCGGCCCTAAATGAATCCCTTAGTCATTAAAGGTCAATAAGGACACTTCAAACTACCATAGAGGACCTATTGATTGTATCCCTACCCAAAAACTGGGGATAATCACGCCATCGAGAGGTTTTAAAAAGTAGACATGGTTAACAAAATGAACCCAAGACTTAGTCTATAAAGGAATATTATATCCATCCAAGGCCTAAAATGATACCTCGAATCACCTCAAATGACTTACAAGCACTAGGTATGGGTCGTGTGGCCTTCAACATTGTTGGGGGAGTAAAAATTGGGATTGTACTCTAAAAAAAACTTCTAGGAATCCATGAACATGAAAAACAACTCAAATGACCAGCCATGACCTCTTGAAGTTACCCTTTCCTTCGAGTGGTGATATGGATGTCGTTAGAAGGTTTTTGATAGTAGATATGAATCCATGGGTATTGGACATTATTAAGGTAGGAAACCTAGGCCTTGTACCATAAATAAAACTTCTTAGAATATAGTTTTAAGAATGAAATCTGATCCACCATACATGACCTCATGAGCACATCCCAGATATAGTTGTGGGAAAAACCCTTAGCCGTTCTCCACCGGGGCTTCACTTTTTGACCAATATCCTATGACATTAGTTCATATTGTGGGTTTTAAAATTATTAAAAATTGAACCAATATATTGCAGGTATTGGGGGGATGAGGGGTTTAAGGTGGCGGTGGGTAGGGTGGTTTATAAGGATTGAGGTATAAGAAAGGGTGGGGAGGAGGTTTTAAGTATTGGGGGGGGTTTCAACAAAAAGAGTTTGGGTCAATATCTCTTGAAATTAAGGGTATTCTTTAATATCCCACGATCGCACGTGCTATGTGAGATGTTCACTAAGTGAAGTCCCCGTGCCGTTCTCGAGCATGATGTGTACATTGTGGAGCCTCAACATAGTTCAGAGATGACACCTTGACCTTAGGCCCTAAAATATACTTTTGTGTGTCCACGGAAAAAAATAATGCTTCAAAAAAACATAAATGATCTCGCAATCCTTATCCTCATAGTGGATGTGTTGGTACCATTAGGAAAAATTTAGAGCTAGATATAAGTTTCAAGCCTTGAGAAATGTTAGGCAGTAAAACTCAATCATTAAGTTTAAAAAACATCTTCTATGTATTAAGCATCATGAACAAGCACCTTGAACCTCCAATAATCTAACCATTACTGTCGTATCAAGCTAGTCAAGGAAAAATGCATATGTGTTATAACGCATATGGTATATTAATCACATATGCGCTATATTGCATATGCGATATAGCTCATTTGAGATATGGATAACGCTATAATGCATATGCGTGTTTTTAAAATTTAAAAACTTAGTGGGAATAAGGTTTGGAATTATGTACATAATTAGATTCAGACTACCAAACCTATTGGCTAGGATAAATAAACCAGGTCTATTGCCTGTCTTTTAGGATTCTATCAATATGCTCAGTTTCGATGGCGTGTTTTGCTTTGAAAAACACAATATTTTTTTTATGAAAATTTAGAATATTGTATAGTGCGATCTTACGATTCTGAATATGTAATTTTTTCCTTCAAATGTATATTTTAATTATTTATTATTATTTTTCTAAATGACACATGTTAGTTTTCGAAAATAGATACATCCATTGTTTTTTATATAAATTTTGGTTTCCTTCACCATTTTCCAAGAAAAATATATGGTGCACTAGAAGAGAGAAAGCTCTACAATATTATATATAGAAATCAAATATTTCATTAATTTTTGCCTCTAGAGTGTTGCACCCGCACAGAATGTTTTCATTTCGAGATTTTCTAACTTCAATAATTAATATAGAAAATTAATTCATGAAAAATTATGAATAAATAGTGTTGCACTAGGCGCATATGTCCTTTACATGTCTGCAAGATTTTATCCAAAATTGACATCATTTACCTCATATATTGCTGCACCCACACAAACATATATGTTATGATGTGCTGAAATTTTGAAAACCCAATTTCAGATAAACTATTTTTATAATCATTTACACACATTTTTTCTACATAAATGTTGTATATTATGAAATTTGATTCAATTACCTATCTTTTGTCTTTTTACTTCGTCTTTAAATAGATTAGGGAAGTACCCCTAATTCTCACCTAAAGTCAGAGGTTCCAGGTTTTTCCAGTATTATGTGGCATCTAAAGTGTCTTTAAAGTTGTCCATGACTGTGCATCAGTCCATGTCCATTGAAGTAAATAAATACAAAACCCTATTTTAATCTATGGAAAAATACTAATTTTATCTGTGGAAAAAAGGAATATAGAATATAGACATAGTTTAACAGAAAAATCAGTTCAAACCCTAATAATACCATCCGTGATTGTAAACCCTAAATCCACCATAGGTTTAGACCATTCAATATACGAGCAATATAATTCATAATAATTGAAGAAACCCCTTTTCAAATAAGAACAGAATAATAAAGAAACTAGAAATACTTTTTACAGTCTTTAATCAATCCTTAAATACCCAACATAAAACCTTTACAAATTTTATAATAGAGTGCAAAATGTATTCTAGTTTTCTTTTAAAAAAAAATCCAAAAACTCTACTGGTGTCGAGATTCCTTAAACATTTACATAATGATTCTGGATATTACCATGAATGTAGCGGCCGTATGGCTTAAGCACTTAAACCCCAGCAGGAAAGCTTTCCAATAACCAAATCAAAATAAGACACTGCTATGCAAAGAAGCCACCATCAACTGCGCATGAAGTTTTAATACGGTCGCAGAACCCAACTTACAACTCCATTGAATCATAGAAGGGAAAAGAACCAAATTTTAAATGTAAAACTTACCTTTGATAAACAAGTGATATCCTCGATAGAAAAACCTACAAATAAAGATTTGAAGAAATGTTAGTTGTGACATAAAGATAAATTGATGAATAACATTTATTTGGTAATATGCTAATGAAATATTTACCTGCGGAATGGAAAAGATGCTGGGTTTTAATAAGAAGGAAAACTCTGAACATTGTAAACTGATTGCTATTACCAAATCAACAGTATTGTAACTAGCTCCATAAGGCGTAACTGTGACCTAGTCGGCTTAGAACACAAGCCAAAACACTAAGAAATTTATAGTCGGGATTACACTATGTTCATCTTCTTCAGTGAAGATATAGCAGATCCGATTCAGGGTTAAAATATTGAAGAACTCATTTTCTGACACAGTGAATGATTTACGAAAGACATGTTAAAGCCAACCCAATGCTGATTTACAGCTATTTCCCACGCCATATCTGAAATATTATATAAATCACTTAAATTTCTTATGGCCAACATTGGATATAGTTTAGGTCATGATTGAAACCCCTTTACCCTGCTGGATCAATTACCTTGGAGGAGGTATATTTAGTATAGTGCTAGGGTAGATAAGACACCTGCAATTAAAAAAATGAGGTTATCCATAAGGCTATGTAAGGTTTATAGTTAAACTTAAGTAATGTCTTCCATGCTTTTTCTAAAAGTCTTTTTACAAATAACATCTTATAGTTCAAAAAAAAACATTTCTCTAAGCAAGGGGTTAAGTTCTCGAGACAAGGGTTGACACAAATCATAACCTTAAAAAAAAAAACATATATATAATATAAAATATAAAAACATAAAAATGGTCAACCATGGTTACAATATTATCTTTGGAAATATATAGATAATTTAAAGAAATACATTATATAAATTATAAAAATATTAATTAAATATTCATAAATTATATTAATTTTGAATAATTTGAGTAAAAAATAAATATTCATTACACTATAAAGTAAATCATTTAAAAATATGAACCACTTAATTTGTTTTAACAATAATCATAAGTTTATGAAGTATACTTATAAATTAAAGTGGTATATAATTAATTTAAGCAAGTACAAACTCGTTCAAAATCTTTTTTATGTTATAATAATTTATATAAATTAAAATGGTATATCTTTAATTTAAGGAAATACAAACTTGTTTAATAATTTTTTATGTTATAATAATTTTTAGAAGAAAATTAAAAATATAAAAAAAAATAGTTATATGAAATAAAAAAATTAATACTATATACTTATAAGTAAATTAAAAGTGTATGTATGTATGTATGTAATTTAAGGGAAGATTAATTTTTTTTATATTATACTAATTATGCTGTAAGGCGTTTCGACAAGTGGGAGTCAACTCCCCGATTTTTTTTATTTTTTATTTTCATTCGTTGAATGCTTTCGTCCGACGATTGGCGTAATCTACCTCGTTGATCTTGATGTGTTGCTTGGCATTTCTGTCAATTGAAAGGATGGCCATTTAAACTATCACCTGCCCCTTAAATGCACATCAATCTCTGCCCTAGGGTGATGCCTGCCTCTGCCTCCATCTAACTCTAGGCGACCTTGAAGTTGGACAACACTATTCTAAGTTGCACTTGACGAGTATCGAGAGTAGTGGCGGATTTTTTTGTCAATCTCTTCTCTGTGTTTTTCATGGAGAAAATTGTTAATAAAGGAGGCTACAATGAAATGACGATGAAGCTGGTGAGCAAAGTAGGAGAAGCCCTGACACTTCTCGCTCTGGAAAGTAAACATAACTGCCAAAGAATGATCAACATTAAGTTGTAGAATCAAAGCAAATATGAATCGAATTTAATCGTAAAGCTGATCTTTGTGCTAGGAGATGAGAATCAGGGTATGCATGCAACGAGAATTATTCTAAATCTGTGTGCATACACAGAAACAGATTATGCTGAACTGAGCGAATTCATAGTCGCTACGACTGAGGTACAGTGCAGTATTCAATTCATAACACAATTCAAAACGTCAATCAAAATAAATTTCCATACCATCGACTAATTGTTTTGTTAAGTTTTTTCAGGTTGTGAAGTTTTCAGTGGAGAAACGGGGCATGCATCAGGAAGTAGCCGTAGGACTTGCTGTCCAGATCTTCAAGTTTATCTTTATGGTTCTCTATGCGAGAAATTCCCCATCCCTCCCATTAAAAAATACCCCAATACAAAAAAAAATACAAAAACCAAAATGGAGATGATGACAAAGGATTATGTGTGGATTATTACACAGGGATTTAGCATGGTTCTGGATGTCTTGAATGAATCGAAATTGATTCCATGCAAGGCGTTTTGGGAACCAAAACTTATATTCCAATTTCCAATCAATCGCTTGATTTTGGTCACAGGTGGAAGTCAAGGTTCATAGCTGAGAAAACCCACCCTTGGATGGGATTGTTCCAGAGGAAAACATTAGAGGAAATTTGGGGTCTAAAATGGGCCTCCTAAGGAAAACAATAAAATAATAGTTAAAATAATAAAAGAATAGTTATTAATTTTGGAGGAAGAATGAAAAAACTAGTTTTTTGTGTTCGTATTTTCAACATATCTCCCTGTCTTTTTACTCAAATTTCAAGTGGGAGAGCTTGTTGGATGTGGAATTTAATTCTGCATCCAATGAGTACCCACACTGCATACTTTTGATGGACCTCGGTACCCCAAAAAACAAGAAATACCTGAAAAAATGTGATGATGACATCATCATCACGTTTTTCAGGCATTTCTTGTTTTTGGGGTAGCCGGGTCTGTTAAAAGTATGCATTGTGGGTACTCGTTGGATGCAGAATTAAATTCCACATCCAATGAGCTCTCCTGCTTTAAATTTGAGTAAAAACATAGAGAGATATGTCGAAAATACGAACAAAAAAAGTAGTTTTCTTTTATGACAAATATGTCAATTCAACCGTTATGGTTGACTCATTTTATTGAAATTCTATTGGTTATTGAATTCTAACTCACAAAATTTATTGTTGGTGCGTTTTTTTATAAGGCCCATTTTAGACCCCAAATTTCCTCTAATTCTCATGGCAAATTTCTTTAACATATATACTTCAAACCTATAAATTTGTTGAAAATACATAGATGTAAATAGTTAATATGTTCGTCGAGAACAAAGGATAACAAACCCACTGCAAAATCATAAATCATAAATAACACCACTACAAATTCAGAGCGAATTGATGTAACTACACAAAATTGATGAGAAAATTGCAAATTGCCTCAGAGAAAGTGTGTTCATGGTGTGCTAAGCTCTGCAAAATGATGGACTACCCTACCTGAATTGAAATTGATGTAACTACACAAAATTGATGAGAAAACTACAAATCACCTTAGAGAAAGCGTATTCATGGTGTGCTAAGCTCTACAAATTGATGAGAAAACTGCAAATCGCCTCAGAGAAAGTAGAATTTTGTCTGGGATGCCTCGCTTATCTCAATTTACGATAACGTCATGGAGATCCGTGGGGTTACTGAAGGAAATTCACCAAATTTCCACTTGTGTGCACCCTCTCTCTAATCTAGCAGACACGGTGAAATTTCCTTTGACGGAACAACATGATCAGGAGGTATGGAAAGTTGTTCTGGAACTTGTGCATCTTTGGGCTTCTTTGAGCTGGTTAATGTAAAAGCAACACATTCTAAACTTCGAAATCGAACTGATATTGAATCACAGACGCCTAGCCCAAGGACTGCCAAATGTAATGGATTTCGTACACACCTAGCCCAGGGATTTACAAATGTTATGGATTTCCTCTATCGTAGATGCCTAGATCGGGGACTGCTAGAGCCCAGGGATCGCCGAGACCGCCACGGTCGAGACCACCGCGTGTATTTTTTTTTCAATATTTTTTTTTCGATGCCATTTTGACCTCATATACATTTGGATCATCGCCAGGTGCATAAAGAATAGGAATGAGAACATGGCCATTCGGATAAACACTTAGTTACCACATTTCGGATGTAAATTTCATTGACAAAGGACTACTTGGGTAATCCGGTGGAAAACTCATAATAACATTAAAATATCCACCTTCATATAGTGTATCTGGTGGGCCCATTCATCTTCCCTGCCATGTGCAACCAGTTTCATCTTGCTTTGGTTTTTGTCTTCATCAAGGTGTTGTACTGGACTATGTCCTGCTTTGTACTTGGAAAAATGACTCAACATCATTTGCTGCTTGTGCATTTTCTTCAGTAGTATATATTTTTTGAGGATTTCTTTTATCATAAGAAAACCTCACAACCTTGATATCGTGAACTTCGATAACACGAATGCAGATACCAGTAGTAAAAGATCCATCTTGGGGATAAAAATCACCAACTTTATCAATGTCCATTGTCAAAATTCTAGATATAGCTATATGTTCCACAAGGACATAAAGCAGGTGCTGGCCATAAGGGTCCTCCCAAGAAAAATTCATAGTTGATAAAGGATTTAAGAGATTCCATGCATCATCATCCAATCCAGATTGGCGATGCTTGATCAACTTCATATTTGTGTAGTTCTCTATCCTAAAAGGACCATTATTTGATCCTAGATGAAACACAATCAAGAATCTTGATCCCTCCTCATAACCTCAAATTTTAGCTCTTAAAAATTGTCTCATACCATATTCTTGCCGCATCACCACATTAATGGTATCCTCTTTGATAGCAAAAGGATAAGACCAATTTGTATTCTCCAATCAAACCTGTAACTTTTCTGGTTCCTCTGTATCATCCATGTAGTATGCTACCCTCCAATCTGATGCATTAAGAGATTTTGGTTGGTCATTATTGTTTAGCTTAATATACAGACATTGGCCTGTTCTATTTGTGAATTTCATGTAGGGATGAACACAAATAACCTCTGTTGGGGTAGACTGATAGGGGCATGGTTTTGTTGAAACAAATAACCTTATACTATGACCATTTTTATCATGTGCTTTAATATCTACCAAGCCTCCAAATCACTAAGAGGAGACAAGGAAAATGACTTCTGAACTACGAGTCTGAAAACGTTTACTATCTAAACCAAATCCAACATGCATTGTTTTTGGATATGGTAAATCATTTTTGATAGGCTACCAACCAACACGCTTTGCAGCACTGAAAACCATTTCAAAACGCAAAGATTTGCCGAGATATGTCACATAGATGATCCATTGTGCTTTCTCTTCATTAAGTCGATACCATAGTGTTGTCATATCAGTTGAAGCATAGTTGAAGCCACCATCCCTCTTCACAACAATTAATGGAATGTTTTGCCCTTCAATTACGATGACTTTTGCACCTTCAATTTTCACAATTAGTCCCTTTAAGCAACTTCTGTTGAGCGAGACACTTTTCCCGCCGCTCTTTCCATTCATCTATCCCTAGCCTGTGTTTTTGTATTATGCTCTCTCTTTTTTCACTGGGAAAAATATACCACCTACAAAGGAGAGCATGTCACTTTGTGGTTTATATCCGCTAGTGGTTTCCATATATTTCAAGGAATAAAGAAAGCACAATAGCTCTCATGGGCTCTTCCATATGACTTGGCACTTGGTTTCTTGGGATATGATGCCACTTGTTTGCTTGGGCTTCGATGGCACACTTTGATTCAAATACTAACTTGTGTGTTGATGTGTATGATACTTGGTCGAAAAGCACTTGGGATTTGATTTAAATACTGACTTGTGCTTTGATTTAAATACTGACTTGTGTGTTGATGTGTAGGATACTTGGTTTGTTGATGTGTATTTTTTATTTTTTATTTTTAATCCATGCAAATATTGTTTCAATGCTTTTTTTTAATCTTTCTGTGATGATTTTTATGATTGTTATGGATTCCAATATAACATATCCATGCTACATTTGAATGTTGTTCATGTATAAAAAATAAAATTACTTCAAGATGAAATGGTTGTCTTTAATTATACATCTTCATCCTGAATGACATCAATCTCCAATCGTATGTCACGGGCATTGTGAAGTTCATCCCCTGCCTCATTTCTATAGTTTTTTTCTTTTACATTTTGCATAATATATGCAACATATTACCAATGTATTCCCAAAAATATTGGTTACGACATGATGTGGAGTGTATTCTAATGTATGCAAAGTCTAGAAATACTTCAATCCTTGGTAAGGACATTCTTAACACCCAATAGGATCAACTCCTCTATTTAATTTCCCAATACATCAAACAAGCAACCTTTATCAAAATCAATTATCCTAATTTGTGCAAATTTAATCTTGAAATAATATTTTACTCCCTACCCTTCATCAATAATGACATGATGAATTACTCGATCAAGGATTTTATCTATACATTGGGGTATGCATCACAATTTTTTGTTATTTTTTAATAGATAGTAGAATACCTCCTTAGTCATCTTTAAGATTCCATTGCAACAATATTACAACTTAAGTTTATGTTAGAGATGCCATTCTCCTACCTTATTATTATGATCACTAACAATCAAAGCTTCGTTGCTAATTACTTCAATAATTGTGACTCTTGTCCATCTTGGATTTATCTTCCTTTCCTTCTTATCCCTTTTCCTTTGTTCATATGTTAACATTAGTGGTGAGCTATTATTTGTATGATAAGCCTCTCTTTCCTTTGTTATTTGTTATTTGAGTGCTCAAGAGTCAAAACTACCATTTCTGATTCAACAATGATAATAGAGTCATATTAAAAACTTGTGCCGTGGAAGGATGTAAATTTTCCTCCATTGTTCAGGATGACCACTGCTAAACAAGTCCCTACACTTTCTCCCAGGGATTCTGAGAACATTTTCCATTCACACTCATTAAGGCCAAATTTAAATCATCCATAGCGCTTGTTTAATTTCTTGATTCACAATCTACCTAATTTACAATTCCTAATGTTTTGATTCACAATATACCTAATTCACAATTCCTAATGTTTTGATCATTTTGGCTCATTGAATAAATTACCAATATTTGATATGAACTAGAACAAAGATGGTAGTAACATACCCATGTCTTCCCAAAAAATCGACCCATTGAATAAATTACCAATATGGTATGGTTAACATAGACTTGTATCTACTGGTATAGTATCACTACAGAATTTTGCGACAGCTAAACCATCTGAGAGTGACATATGTCGTTCTCCCAAGTAAATCCAAATATAAAATATTTTAAAACCCATAATTAAAAAGCTATCTTTCAAAACTCTGCACTACATAAATAGTTCAATCCCATACGATTTTCTCCAGAATGAGTTGCTGGAAACATGATGGAAAGGCAGTCCCTTGGCCTCGCAGGCTTTAGGACTAGCTGGTAACTCCAAGCTAGCTTTTAGAACTATGCGCTACATAAATAGTTCAATCCCATACGATTTTCTCCGGAATGAGTTGTTGGAAACATGATGGAAAGGCAGTCCCTTGGCCTCGCAGGGTTTAGGATGCACTGGTAACTCCATGAGTCTACATTTTTTGTAAATCCATGAGTCTAGGTTTCTATCTATGCATTCTATATAGAAATGAAAGGTTTCATAATTCCCAAAGGATGGATAATTTATGTGTACATGATAGAAACCAATCATGATAATTTTCTGTATCCAGGCTTCTCCACATTTAATCCATGGCGATGGCTGGTGCATATGCAATTGTTCCATTAAAATCCAAGAGCATAGAAGAGTTCAAACACAGGGATGATGTGATGTTTACGGTTGTGTTTAGAAAATAGAACAATGACGCCCTCTTGTATTTCATGTCTTTCAGAAGAGGAAGCATGCTCTATCCAAACTAAAACTTAAGTGTAGTTGTTTCACAAAACTAAAATCATAATGTAGCTAATTTTGTGGAGAAATGTCAATGTTTAATATAATTTCATGGAGAAGAATAGCCAAATGTTGTGTTTTAAATAGATGAAAGCTTATCAAATCTTTGTATTATATTAGGTAATCTATATTTTATGTATATAGAGGTTAGTTTGTTAAATAGTGTTTTATTTTGCAATTTATTTTATATTTTTTACTTAAAGATTAATTTGTTAAAGCATATTTTATTTTGCAATTTATTTTAGTTTTTGGAATTTTTACAAAATTATAAAGAAAAACTTAAAATTGTTGGATATATCTAGAAAAAAATAAATTAAATTCATAATAAAAAATAAGATTATAATATTATGAAAAAATTATAATTTGATTCATATATCCTTACATTTAAGAATTTGATTCATATATCCTTATATTTGCTTGACTTTTTACAAATATAAAAGCCAAGCAATTTTAATGATGTCCATTAACTTACCCTCTTATTTAATATTATTAGAATTTGGACAAATTTAAGTTTTTCTTTATATTTTTTTGAGATATTTTCCAATGATGTCCATTAACCTACCCTCTTATTTAATATTATTAGAATTTGGACAATTTTAAGTTTTTCTTTATATTTTTTTGAGATATTTTCCAATGATGTCCATTAACCTACCCTCTTTTTTTATATTATTAGAATTTGGACATGTTTGGTGAGATTCAAAATGTTATGAATTCCATATTCATGATCCACATTTAAAAAATGTATAAATAAATTATTTATTGTTTCTCTTTATAAATTTGAATTATTTTTATTTATTTAGTAGATAGATCCATAAATTTATGCAGTTACAATGAACTACAAAAACTAACAATCCATTGTCATTTCGATGAGAGAAGAATAATTTTCATGATTACTTTTGAAATCCAGATAATGTAATGGCCAATTATGTGAAGAATATAATGTCTTTAAAATATTGTATCAACCATAAGATTTTATTTACTAAAATTTGTGGTTCAACACTTCAAATTGTCTTTCTTGTTATATATGTCCACATCTCCTTGTTTAGCTTGCAACACAGCGTTCTTTTATTGCAACCCTAGGTACAATTGCTAGTTTAAATCATTTTAAAAATAGAGACTTATTTATTAGTTTTTGTAACTATATTCTTTTGACTAAATTCATCGTGTGCCATAAAGTTTTTTTTTATCATAATCTTTTATATAATTACATAAATCCTTGCAACAATAAATATAATGATATAATCAATGAATTCTACACATTTGAATATGTTTTTCTAATGGTTAAAAGGATTTGCAATATTTATATATCTTTCTTGTGATGAAGCATTTTATAAAGATATTAGTAAGTGGGAAAAAAAAAGCTATGGTAAATTATAGCACACTCCAAAATTCTATATTTATAGGAGAGGTAAAGAAATGATTAAATAAAATGATGTAAATACTAGTTCTTAGAATTTGTTCATATTTTTGAAAGTTTGAGTGAAATTTTAATTAATTAGTCCCTTAGTGGTGCTCTTAATGTTTTTTTTTACATTTTTTTTATGCATAACAAAATAAATTATTAAATGCAGTTTTTTAGTTTTTAGTTATTAAGTATATATTTGTATGTTATTTCCTTTACGAATATAATGAAATGGATACATTCCTATAAAGATATTGGAATATGTGGATAGGCGCAAAGAGTGTTATGGGCACTCGCACGAAGTTGGTTCCACTTTTTAGTGCCATTTTAGAAATTGGAAACGCACTTACAAAATGCAAATATATAATGCATATGCGTTATTGATGCTACGTTCGGAAAACCCAAGCCCAAATATGAGGATAAGGTTAGTTAATCAATATTGGATGTGTGATATATCGTATATGCGATATATCACATATGAGTTTTTAAAGAGTTAAAAATCGCAAGTGCAATTTGTAAAACCAAAAAAATTAAAACAGAGACCGTGGGCCTCATTTTCTTATTTGCATAGTGAAGGCAATATCGGGACATAGAAAAACCACAGAAATGAAAAATCACACCAGCGTTTTGCGTTAGAGGCTTTGGAGGTGCCTTTGGAGGGTAGTTTGCAAGGGCCAATTCAGAACTTGGCTCCAATGGAAGGAAAGTAGTCATATCATCCACAATCGTTTTCAAATATTTCTTTGTTTTTTTTTTAATTTCATAGTTTTTATATTTGTTAAAATGAATTTAATAAAAAAAATTGAATTAAATCAAAGAATGATATATTTTCAATGCTAATGGTGTAAATTGGCCAGAATATTTATATTAGCCACCATGAGAATGTGTAACTTGTAAGATTGGGTTAGCACAACTAATGCACATTTTTTCAGCTTGTGTT
The DNA here is from genome assembly GCA_001517045.1 of Pseudotsuga menziesii. Taxonomy (NCBI): domain Eukaryota; kingdom Viridiplantae; phylum Streptophyta; class Pinopsida; order Pinales; family Pinaceae; genus Pseudotsuga; species Pseudotsuga menziesii. Next base: position 117,640 of record LPNX010749876.1, on the reverse strand, counting down.
AGTACTGTAAGGACAGGTGGTTGCATGCCTGGGTCCAAATTGTTTTCCAATGAAAAGCGATATCCTTTTCATTCTATAATACAACGAGAATAAGTGTATGCATCATGGAACTTTTTCATTACAATACCAGGGTAACATTATTTCCAAATCGAGCACACATGCATATCAACCAGTTGGTCCATTTTTTTACCAAATCATTGATGCGCATCATTGGTGGGTGTTTGATGGGTTTAGCATACGTGATGGAAGCAAAGATATGTCGAAAGGTTCACCAAGAGAAATTGAAGAAGACATATCCACATGTAGACGAGCAACTCTTTAAAGAAGACATTGTTTCTTGTTGTTTCTAGCTCTGTTTTGTGCATATGCAACTCTTCTTCGTGCATTAGCTTGTTCATTGTCATGTGTTGGCATAATTCCTACAAGAAAATCGTAAAGTTGTTAAAGGTTTAGAATCTTTGATTGTTGGTAGCGACACATTTTCTACATGTATTAACTGGAAAGTATATTGATATAAAGCAGAAGATAAAAATCAAATGTTAACTAATTGCATATTGGGAATTAAGAATGTACCTTCAAATAAAATTTATGGAATAATTTTTTTTTCTAGTCCTACCTTGATAATTGTAAGAAAGTAGCAATATAGAAGAACAAAGTGTATTGTGAAAAAGGATATATGAATTTTTTTTTATTGTTCTATACAGAAGAATGAAAACTTGTGCTAAGAAACAAGAGAAGAAAGTTGTTTATTTAATAAATAAATACAATAGCAAATTAGTATTGTATTCAAAACTTAACATATAGGTTGCATCAACAATTTAGGTAAATTTTTTTTGCGTAATAGGTTGTAGAGTGGAAGTATGAGACTGCAAAATATAAGTGTTATAAGGGAGTTAAAAAAAAGACCCTGCTATGTTAAACTATGAAATAAGGACTTAAAATAGACAATTGAAAGCATTCATTACAAACAAGAAAGAATATGCTTGTGTATTAGGTCAGAAAAACCTATATATATATATATCCATATGAAATTGTCGATTATGTGTTTTCAACCTTGACAATTACAAATTTTAGGTGTCCAATTCTGTAGAAGGTCTTTGTTCTAATTGAAAGAGTAAGAAGTAATTGTTTCTTGCAGATCATTTGGACTATTTCAACAATTGATGCTGATTTAGTTGAGAGAAGACAGAGGTATTTTGGGGAGATGTACATGAGTTGGTTTGCAGCATCATCAAAACCTATGACACCATGAAGGTATCTAGTGACATTTTCCAAGTCAACCTTTAGTATGTATCGGTAGTCACATTCAAGAAACTCCCCATCACATTTAGCACAATGCCAAATGTCTCCAAAAGTTTGTGGGAAATATTTTGCATGCATTGTATACCATCAACAAAAAGAGGGAATGCAAGCAAATGAAATTCATTTATGTTAACATTTGTGATGGCTGCTACAAGAGAGTACCAAACAGGTTTTTCAGATGGTTGAAGAGTTTGTAGCTCATTGATGGTAATGATTTAATGAGGAGCAGCATAAGAGGCATTGAATTTTCGGCTCAGAGATGGTGATGCTAAAAAAAATCCATTGTCATGAAACCATTTATGGAGAACTAAAGTTTTTTCAATATTTGGGTTTATAAAAACAGTAGTGTTGGATATAGTGACAACAGTTTTTCCATTAAAATATGTAACACGATTGCCTTTGATTGCTCCAGATGGGGGAGTAGGTAAACTGCGAAGGCTGGCAAGCGTGGATCCTTGAATTTAGCAATGTTCTCCCCAAATTTTTATGCCAATACTAAAGCCTGACATGTGTCGGATTCCAATGGTCAACCTAGCATCCTAAACCCCATCCTGTTTTAGTATCATGGATGTAAGTGAAACTGAAATGACAAGTCCAACAAGGTTAACCATGGAATTTATCGATATATTTTGAATCTCCTTAATAGTTTTAAAGTTAAAGAAATATAAAGGTATTAAGGGGTATTCATCTAAGCATGGTTGTAAGGTTGAGGAGGAACCTAGGAAAATCTCATTATGGTTTTTCAAATGGTTGAAAATTGGATTGGATGGTTTGACTGTGCCATTTGATACTATGTACACTATTCCTGTTTGTATTTGGTCATACAAATAGAGTGCCAATTCATTGAATGCGTATATATATATTTCTTCATGGCAAGCATAAAAAGGTCAAATCCAAACACTTTTCCAGACCGTGGTTGGTTTCCATATTCATGTATGTTTGTTTTGGCAGTAACTCGGCCTTGAATGTTCCAAATTTTGCTAGAAGAGGAGAGTGATGTGAATGGGATAGTCGATGCATCCAAGACAGGGTTTTCATTTATTGAGATAGGGTTCTCTGGAACAGAGGAACTAATCTGTGAGGGAGAAGGTACAGGTAAGTGGTAAGGCACATGATCTCCAATAATTGTTGCATCCACTGTGACAACTTCGAGTGCAAGCAATGTGATAGTCCTGTGAGAAGAAGTTTTTTCAAATAATCAGATGTTTTTTCTTTTGGAAAAATCCAGAATCCGACATGTTGGATTTTGGAAATCGTATGTTTTCCAATAACGAACACCCTATGTTCTGATTTCTGATTTATGATATTTTGGAATCCGGAAATACTATGTTTTCCAACAAGGAACACCATATGTTCTGATTTTTTATTCACTAATTTTCTATTCCTGAGATTCTGAATCTCGAAAGTTTTGGCTTTTCAAATAAAGAAATGTTGGAGTTCCTATTTTTGATTTCCGACCTCAGGGTATATGAAACCAGAAAAGTTTGGTTTTGTTAGAGTCATTTGGTGTTTAACACTTTATTGTGTCTTTTCGTATTTTTTTCCATGTAACTTCTTCCTCTGCTAAGTCCATCCTTATTTTAAAGTCGCTCTGCATTATTTTTTATTTGTCTACTTCTAAGTTTGGCTGATATTTTGGCCTGCATATTTGTATGCTAAGAGATGAAATCCCTTTTACCTATGTCTTTTTCAATCATCCAAACTTGGTTTCATGTCATATATCGACCTGGTCAAGTGGGTTGTTGGCGATGCAAGCCCTAACCAATGATTTTTCAATAAGGAACATGAGTAGCATGAGTATTACACCATTTTATTAACACAACATGAGTATTACACCATTATGAAGGCATATAACCAATACAAGTCACAGTCCATTTAGCCACAAAACTAATACCTATCATTTTTTTGGCAGAGTATGACATAACCAATACAAGTCACAATATTTTTGCAACACAATAAGAGTCACATTCAATTAAAACAGAGCAAAGCAGACTTAGACCTTATTTCACCATCTCAAAAGCAGACTTAATGAATATTCAAAACTATTAAGAAGACCCAAGGAATACCTACAAATTTAACAAGGTGCAAAAATATTTGTTGCAAACTCTCAACTAGTGTAAATGAAACGCAACAAAATCAATATAAGCAAAGCAAAGGAAAATAGTAAAAAATAGTGGTTACCTGAAGGCCTGTTTATATGTGTAAAGCAAAGGCTGTGCAACAGCAAATGCTGTAAATCGAGTATTGTAAGAAGATCTTGGAGATCGTCATAAGGTGAGCAAAAATGAAGATATATGCCCATGTCTGAATCAATTGACAAAATTTCTTACATTAATGGAGCAACAATGCGTTGATGAATCATTAATGTGGATGAAGGGACACGGGAGAAGTGTATTCCATTGAATGAAGCATATGTGAAATGAAACCATGACAAAATTCACCCCACAAACCGAGAGCCTAAAGAAAGAAAATCCCTCAAGAAAATCTTAGCATAAGACCAGATAAATTGTTGGACTGAAACTTTCGCAAAATCTTGTCAAGGGCTATGTCGATTTGAGATAAATGAACTATAGTGAAGGACAACAAAACCCTGTATTTTTTTTTCCAGGAGCAGTCGTTTAGGACAACAGATAGAAGTGTAGTGAAAACATGCAAGCCACCTGCCACAAAAACACTGTAAACACCAAATGGGAAGAAGGATCAGCAACTGAAAACCAATGCATTAAGTCCATCAATCCATTCACACACAACACCGGTCGTAACATAGAGGACACTTGTGGTCTGTGTGACAGAAGTTCCATAATCGAAATTGAAGAATCAAGGACACAACTAGAGTGCACTAAAAAAAATTGATTCGCATACATGCATGAAAAAAAAGGCAAGGACAATCAATCAATCATGCACAGCAACAGTTGTAACAAGCAGCCATTTGGTCAGCATGGGAATGATCTCCTTTGAGTGGACATGTTTGACAGGGAAATCGAGACACAACACCCGTTGAGTCTCCATTCGCTAATACGACGTGACACATGTTGAAATGTTGATGGCCAGGGAGATGAGGAATTTTGTGAGATTGCGTCTCCATTGTGAAAACGCCTACGATGTAATTAATATTACTTCCAAAATATGTATTTTTTATTGAAATATTCTATATAAACCATTATTTTTTATATATTTATAAAATAAAAAATGATGTCGCTAAATTTTTTATAGTAAAAAACAATTTTCTATTTTGTAAAATTAATATGACTATGATGTTATGTAAAATTAATATTACTTTTTCAAAATATTTATTTAAATTTTTTATAATTTATTTAAAATATTTAATAAAATTAAGATATAATGTTTTTCCATATTAATGAATGTGATATAGACTAAACTAATCTAGTGTACTAAATGAGAAGATTGAACTTAACACACACACACACACATAATTATGCTAATTATATTAATAACTATATTTTTAAATGCATGGGTTGGTCATTATTATAGTTATTATTATTTATATTAATTATATGTTTTTCAAGTAAGAAGGTTGTTCTATTTCTTACCGAAAATATACATTCAGGTTGGCCTTCCATATAGTGAAAAATACACCAAACTTGAGTATTTTCATTTTATTTTTAAATCCTAGATCTCAACTAAAGGTCCATAACCCTACCTTAAACCCTAAAATAAAGAGCTATCTAGATCTAAGTGTTTGAGCATAAAAAGAAAAATTGAAAGAATTAACGTGATATGTGTTCCTATGATATGCTAGAAAGAGAAACATAATCATTCACCTAATAGTAAAAAACATTTAAAGAAAAACCAAGAAATCAACTACGAGGTACCTCTGGGTGGTTTTCATTTGATTCTTCAATGATGTGGGGTGATTGAGGATTGATGCTCGTGGTAGGGTGCTTGGCCCTAACCTCAATTCTTAAGTGCCTCATGACAATGTCCAACTAGGAGTACATTAAATTTACTTCAACCCTCATTCATTTCATGGGAGAAATGTCCTCCTTTATCTAAACAACCAAACAGCATTTGTCTATCATCTTCTTTCCCAAAAGATTTTTTATGGTCCAATACAGGTGCAAGGCCCTATGTTAGATCATCATACAGGGATGAGTGTCCCCATGTTCAAAAATTCCAATTAGACAAATTGTCATACTCATTATCAAGCTAGAAGACATCATGTTGAGCCTGGTTTCCTTCTCTTTTACTTGTATTTCTTGCTTTGCTGCAAGAGGGGCATGCTTCTGATAAACTTTTGTTGCTTCCATGGATCGTTGCATTTCCCTAGTTAGATATGAAGCCATGGAAGGAGTATCACCAAAGGTTGGCTACGTAGTAGTCGCCTCACCTTTCCCATCCACAACTCTCTGCATCAGTCTTAACCATCTGCCATTCAAACCCAATACACAACCCTTAGCTACCAAGGTCAAGAACCCACCAAATCCAAGACGGAATAATGAATTCGCACTGAGTTCTAGCAAACAAAAACGCAAACTTAAAGACTTCTATTGAATTATTACAATATGAATCCATGACTTTGTTTATAAACATAACCACTACCTTTACATGCTATCAACATATTCAATGGAGGGTGCCATAATGACCGCATTAATTCCGTACACAAAGCTTGCCTTAACCTAGGTGCCATAGTAATCTCTCCTCAATTCTCTAGTGTCATGCACGATCAGTGCATGATCACTTGTATAACATCACTGTCCTTCAATCTCATTATAACCTAATGTTGCATGGCCAACCAACACTCATGGTGCCACCAGTCTCTTAAATATTCATATCTCTCCTCTCATGTGTGTTTACACACTACAGAAATAATTTGATTACCTAACCGTTGATTTCAGCTTGAAATACCAAGGCTTAACACAACTATATATATATAATAAAAATAATCACATATCCTCTATATTAAATATATATATATATATATATATATATCCACTTATTAGAATTCAAACCATAATGATGGGCATGTATATATGAATACCACATCTCGTGGAACATCCCAATAAAAACAAAGACATCATAAAATGGGATCTCCTAGAATATCTCAATGAAAGCAAAGTTCATTTATAATAATTATTACAAAGGAAAAAGGAACCACATCTAAAACTTCAAAATGGTATCAAAGTTGTCATATTTTAACGTATTCTTAATTTAAATGTTATTGAAATAGAAATTTCTTACAACTTTCGAGAAGATCGCAGCATTCGCGACCGTTTCAATCTCGTGGTCTTAAAAATCCAAATTAAATCTCGTGCTTTGGAAATAAAAGTTCATTTTCAATTCAATTCTACGGTTACACAATCGGATAAATTTACTTCTGACTCCCAAGTCCAAGCTTTTAAGGCGCGTTTTTGATAAATTTACTTCTGATTCCCAAGTCCAATCGGATCAGAGACACTTCAAACGCCAAGCTTTTAAGGCGCGTTTTTGATAAAAACGGGTTAAAATAAGCGTGTTCTTGGAAACAGCTATTTTTACAATTTCGCAATTTCAATTATTATGGTCAATCTTAAATTAAAATTCTGGATTTTAATACGATTGTTAAAATTGTAATTTAAAAAGCATTTTAAAACTATATTTATTGTTAAAATTGTAATTTAAACTTTTCAAATTGAGATTTCAATAATAATTAGTTTTCACTTCTCCAGAAACAAATGTAAAAAACCCTTGAATACTCTCATCTAACTACTCTTACCATCAGGCCTGGAAATTCAATTTTCTTGTGTTGTCAATAAATTTTTAATGACTGTTTCAAGTTTTTAGTGCCTATCATTTGACCGTTTAACCAATTTTGCTGTGTCAATTTATTTTTAATATTATATATAAATGTGAATAAAATAAATTTTTATATTATATATATAAATATGAGTAAATTATATATATAAAAATTTACTAATAAAGTAAATTATAAAATTTTAAAGGAAATTTTTTTAGAGATTTTCCTTGGAAAAATTTGAAGGCTCAGAGCTGAAGATTACTAATATAATTAGAAACACAAAATATAAATAAATACAATACACATATACTGGAAATAGAGAAGTCTAGCATTTATGTGTTCCTCAATTAACTAGAAATTAAGAGCAGTCCAGGAGCTGACCCAGCACAATGCCAATGACTGTTAGCTAAGTTTTAGTAGTTAACATAGGTATTAAAAATTTTGATGGATGATCTAAATTCATAAAAGTCAAATTGACTTTTCAAATATTTTTTTACCTATCAACATTGCCGTGTTTATTAAAAAGTTACATGTCAAATACTTCTAAAAATGAAAAAAACTTTGTGGAATGTCAAATTCCAACACCAAGCTATCCATTGAGCTGCAGAGCATTTAATGCTGTTGCAGAAGGCTTGATGATTATTTAATGCTGTTGTAGAAGGCTTGATGATCCTTGGATCTTGAGCAGTTCAAGATCCAAGGATCATCAAGCCTTCTGCAACAGCATTAAATGCTCTGCAGCTCAATGGATAGCTCTTGCCCAAAATCCAGGCCTACTTACCCTCACTTTCATCTGGAAAAATCACAAATCGAAATACTCTTCCCATCACTTTCGCCCGCCGCTACTTGGTTCCATTTCGAAATGGATTATCGCAGCGGAAGAAATCACCACGTCATTGTTTCGCCGCCACTTTGTCCAATTTCGACATGGTCGATGGATTTCACCTCACGTGCTTTGACTTTGACTGGCTTCTTGCATCACGAGCTCCTGAAACTTTGACTGACTTCAAGAACTATACATTGTGAAGTCATTTGTTTTCATGAAGCCCCTGCCTATATGTACAGATCATGCATGCAATGAAGTTACCAAGTTCAGTTCAGTTTGGGTACAAGCCGAGCCATTTGTTTGAAATTACATTCCATACATATAGCTACTCTTCCTTCAAATGGCAGCGTCTACTCTTCCTTCTGGTTTGTCCACTAACGACTTGATCCGAAGGACGGCCAATCCTCATCCTAATGTCTGGGGTTATGATCTTCTACATTCTCTTAAATCACCTTACTCTCGTGTGAGTAATTTCTTCTCTTCGTTCCTCATCATTTTTATATTCAAGTTTCATGATCATAATTTTTTTCTTTTCCATCTCTGATCAAACGAATTATGCATACACTAGTTTAACGCTGATGATAACCTGTGTTAATTGAACAGGATTCTAGTTACAAAGAACGTGCAGACACACTTATTAACGAGATTAAGTCGATGCTTAGTGCTGCGTTTGGAGATGGAGAAGAAATGATTACTCCATCTGCTTATGACACAGCATGGGTAGCAAGGATACCCTCCATTGACGGCAGCTCTGGCTCTGCTCGCGCTCAATTTCCTCAAACAGTTGATTGGATTTTGGAAAACCAGTTGAAAGATGGTTCTTGGGGAACTGGGTCACACTTTTTATTGTCAGAACGACTGCTGGCCACTATTTCTTGTGTTCTTGCTCTCCTTAAATGGCAAGTTGGGGATCTGCAAGTAGAGCGGGGTAAGAATTATAGAAATTTGAACGTAATCTCATTGCAATTATAATTGCCATTGCCATTGATCTTAACCTTGATATATGTATGTATGTAGGCATTGAATTTTTAAAGAGCAGCCTAGAAAAAATAAAAGACGAAAGCGATCAAGACAGTTTGGTAACAGACTTTGAGATCATCTTTCCTTCCATGTTAAGACAAGCTCAGTCTCTCCACCTCGGTCTTCCGTACGACCTGCCTTATATACAGCTGCTGCAGACGAAACGGCAAGAGAGATTAGCCAAGTAAGAGATTCAAGCTAAACAAAGTTGAATAGCTGAAAATTAACAAGTGTTATGCAAATTATAATAACTGAATGATTGTCAATTATATGCAAATTATAATAACTAAATATTGAGTATGATTTGCAGTCTCTCAAGGGAGAAAATTCGTGGCGGAATATTGCAGCTATCATCTTTGGAGGGCATAGAAGATATGGTCGAGTGGGAAAGATTAATGGATCTTCAAAGCCAAGATGGGTCTTTCTTGAGCTCACCTGCTTCTACCGCTTTCGTTTTCATACACACTGGAGACATTAAATGTTTGGCATTCTTGAACAGCGTGCTCGCTAAGTTTGGTTCTTTTGGTATGTAATTGCATATCATTTTTATGTTGTTTCAAGGGTGGCCCAATCTTGAACATCACTCATCCTTTTTATATATTTAATTTATTTTAATTAATTAGCCTCGCCGGCCTGCAGTTCCATGCCTATATCATGTAGATCTGCTGGAACGCCTGTTGATAGTGGATAATATTGAACGCCTTGGAATCGATAGACACTTTGAAAAGGAAATCAACGAAGCTCTAGATTATGTTTACAGGTGAAAACATGAATTTAAATTATGTTTACAGGTGAAAAAATGAATTTAAATTGTACTAGGATTCGATTCCCTCTTTCTTTCCAGTGAAAGATCTTTTAGCGTAACGTTGATTAAACAGGTATTGGACGAACGAAAGAGGAATTGGGTGGGGCAGAATGAATGCCACTGCAGATCTTGAGACCACTGCTTTGGGATTTCGATTGCTTCGACTTCATCGTTATAATGTATCTCCAGGTGGGTATCAAATTTAGTTAATTTTATATCAATCAGGATTATAGCAGAAATCATTCCCTGCACTTGATTGTCTAACATATCATGAACTGTCCTCTTTCCTACAGACGTTTTCGAGAAATTCAAAGATGCGGATGGGAAATTCTTGAGCTCAATCGGTCAATTTAACAAAGATGTAGCAAGCATGCTGAACCTTTATAGGGCTTCCGAGCTCGCATTTCCTGGAGAAAACATTTTGGATGAAGCTAAAGGCTTCACTGCCAAATATTTGAGAGAAGCTCTGGAGAAAACTGAGACTTTCAGCTCATGGAACATCAAACGAAACCTGAACCAAGAGGTAACTGCATACACCATACTGTTACCATACTTCTTATTTTTGACGATGGATCACATGAATATTCTAGGCCAGGTTTTTTTTGAATTAGTATATTGTAACTTGATGCACCATGAACATTATCTGTGGTGTGAATTTAATTATTTTTGAAACTCTATGTTGAAGAAGTAATCAAGAGTCAGTTGAGCATATTCAAAGTAGAGGAGTTACCATGATACTAGTATATAGACCTATTTTAAAAGGGGATTTAGCGAGGGTTGATAAGCACCTAAGCAGTTACATATCTCTGTTTTATTGGGCTGTATAATGGGTCTTTAGACCTAATCATTGATGGAAAATTTAAACTTAAGTGGGAAAATTGGAACCAGGCCATAAGTGTATGTCACACTAAATCTAGGTTGAAGTATTTTCTTTAATTTTATGGTAAGAAAGTCTTACTAAAAGGGGCATCATTTTTTTTAGGAGAGAAAAAGAACGAAAGAACACATAAATTGGGGCATCATTTTTCTAAGTGGAAGAGAAAGAAAGAAAAAAAAGTAAAGAATTAAAAGAGAAGTATCTAAATAAAGAATAAGAAGATAACATATTTGACTATTTTATATGGAAAGAACAATATAAGAGTTTAAAATTCAATTTGAGGGCTTTCTACTATAACTAGATAACTAAAATGTTTGGTACTTAAATAGTCTTAACTTAAATAGTCTTAAAGGATTGGTAAAATAGAACTTTTTGAATAAGAAAATGTCTAAAGGCTCTTGTAAATTCTCATGAGCATCACAATAGTGTTAACTATGGAGATTAAGGAGTATATTTTGTTTGATATAAATAAGTCTTATAAATAAGTAGTGTTAGTTTTGGAGATTCACAAGCGTATTTTGTTTGATATAAATGATTTGGGTTATATAAAATCATTTTATTTAAGAAAAGCTAAAATAGAAACATAAACCCTATGATATAAAGACTAAAATAAAAACTTGAACCCTAAGATTTAAAGATTAAAGTAGAAATACTTAGTTGTAATTCTATCAAAACCATTTAAGTGTTCTCAAATAGCTTTATGGTAGAATCAATTTTGTAAATTATTTCTTTTAATTAAATCTTATAAACACATTTTGTTTCATATATATATGACATATACTTAGAATTACATCTTTATTTGTAGTTAGAACTATATCTCTATTTGTAGTTGAAGGAAAAGTAAATTAAGCATAGTCAATGCTTAAAAATATATTTTTTAGTCCATAAATATAGTAAATATTTATTCTATAATTTAAATTTTTTCTAAAAATAGATAAATAAAAGTTAAATTTTATTCTCAAAATTATATATAATTTTGAAATTAATATAAACATATTTTGTTTATATTTAATAGTTTTGAAAATAATATAAACATATTTTGTTTATATCTACTATTATATATTTGAATATAGTGCTATATATTTACAATATACATTAGAATTAAATTATATAGTATAAATTATATACATTAAATTTAAATTATATAGTATATAAATCAAATTATATACATTAGAATTATATTATATAAATTATATAGTATATATTTACATCTACTATCATATTTTTGCATGTAGTGTTAGTGTTATATAGTATAAATATGAGTGTGGTATAATTATATACTATGATGTATATTTTAAAATTTTGACTTAAATTTTATTAAGCAAAATATATATGAATTATATTTTTGATGTTTTTTTATAATAATATGATATTTTATATTAAAATTATATAATTTATATGTTTATTTTTATAATAACATGATAACAGTTCGTTTTGCCACTTCCTTTGCCAGATTAAATACGCACTGAAGACTTCTTGGCATGCCAGTGTCCCCAGAGTGGAAGCAAAGAGATACTGTCAAGTATATCGACCAGATTATGCACGCTTAGAAAAAAGCGTTTACAAGTAATTATTATATGATTTTCATAACATCCAATTTCTTATTTCTTTTCTTTGTGACAAACAATACTGTAACACTGGGATTGATAGGGTTCCACTTATTATAATTTCAGGTTGCACTACGTGAACAACGAAAAGATTTTGGAGCTGGCGAAAGTGGACTTCAACATTATCCAGTCTATCCTCCAAGAAGAGATGAAGAATGTCACCAGGTGAATAGCTAACTTAATACTATATTTCATATATATTCTGGAAGATGAGAAAAACTTCAAAACCATTAAAATTTTTATTTGTTCTGATCATGTTTTTATTGACTCTTCACAGCTGGTTTAGAGATTCGGGGTTGCCTTTGTTCAGCTTTGCCAGGCAGAGACCGCTGGAATTCTACTTCTTGATAACAGCCGGGACGTATGAACCCCGGTATGCCAAATGCAGATTGCTGTTTACAAAAGTGGCGTGCGTGGAAACTGTTCTGGACGATATGTATGACACATATGGAACCCTTGATGAATTAAAGCTATTCACTCAGGCTGTCAAAAGGTGGGTCATTGCAATTATCATAACTATCTCTTCTTACATGCAATTACTGCATGCATCTAATTAAACAAAATCTGATTACAATATATTGTTTCAACTGTTCCAGATGGGATCTCTCCCTTACAGAAAACCTTCCAGATTACATGAAACATTGCTACAAAATCTTTTACGACATAGTTCACGAAGCGGCTTGGGAGGCAGAAAAGGAACAGGAGCGTGAATTGGTTAGCTTTTTAAGAAAGGCAGTAAGTATAAGTACTGAATTTGTTTTGTTTTGTTTTGTTAGCACATGCATTTTAAGAAGAAATACTTCGTGTATTGATTCATATTGATATTGATATATTGGTGATTTGAATACTAATATCCTGATCCATTGACATTGATATTGATTAGTGGGAGGATTTTGTTTTGAGTTATCACGAAGAAGCTGAATGGTTAAGTGCTGAGTATGTGCCTAGCTTCGACGAGTACATAAAGAACGGGATCACTTCCATCGGCCAACGTATACTTTTGCTGAGTGGATTGTTGGTGATGGATGGGCAACAACTTTCGCGAAAGGCTTTGGAGAAAATAGATTATCCAGAAAGATCACGTGTCCTCATGGAGCAGATTTGTCTCATTTCTCGGCTGGCGGATGACACACAGTCATACAAGGCTGAGAAGGCTCGTGGAGAATTGGCTTCCGGCATTGAATGTTACATGAAAGACCATCCTGAATGTACAGAGGAAGAGGCCCTGAATCACATCTATGGCATTATGGAGGTGACAGCGAAAGAGTTGACGAAGGAGTATCTGAAGGTAGACGACGACGACGACGTCCCATTCCAGTGCAAGAAGATGCTTTTTGAAGAGACGAGAGTGACGATGGTGATATTCAAGGATGGAGATGGGCTGAGCAATTCCAAATTGGAAATGAAGGATCATATCAAGGAGTGTCTTATTGAACCACTTCCTCTCTAATTACCACAAACTCACAGGACAATGACTGTGAAGCGGTGTAGAGAATGGAAATTTATGATTTCCTATTGTTCTTGTTCTTTTGTTGCTCATAGAATTTCCAAATCCTTTCCTTTCTTTCCATGAGGATGGCCCAGCCTTGATACTACCACTCCCGATATATGTTAACTTTTTTCTATCTTATTATCCACGATATATGTAATCTTATCTAGATACTATTATCCATAATAAGATCAAGAGATCAGACCATCAATAGAACGGTTCTTGTTATACAAGAGAAGTATTTCTTTTATATGACTAATGTCCATGAAGTTAAATATTGTGATACAGTGTCTATCTTATCAGAAATTACATTAGTGGTAGGAGGGTAAATTTTAATGTGAAAGGTTTTCTAGGAAGAGCTTAACTATAAAATTAGTAAAACCATGTTATAAATTGATGACCATTAACTTTTCTATTTGAGACTAACTTTGGTTTTGAGACTAACTTTGGTTCATCCATTGGTAACCACCTTCATACTCGGACTAACTTTTTTCTATAAAATTTTAAGAATATTAAATATTTACATATGTAGTTTAAATAAAATAAAATATTTACTATAATATAAAATATAAAAAAATTAAATAAATGTTATCCACCTTATTTACTTTATTATAAAATATAAAAACAGAAAAATTATTAACCATAATTACAATATTATCAATGTTTGGAAATACATATAATATCAAATATAAAAGCATAAAACTTAGAGAAATACTTATAGTATTATAAAAAACAAAAAAATTATTAACCATAATTACAATATTATCAATGTTTGGAAATATATATATATAATATCAAATATAAAAACAATATAAAAACATAAAACATCTCAGCAATACTTACAGTATTATCAATGCTCAGAAATACATAGATAATTTAGAGAGATGAAGGATATAAATTGTAAAAATATTAATTAAGTATTTATAAAAAAAATAATATATAAAAATTAAATATTCATTATAGTGTAAATCATATAAAAATATGAACTACATAAAATTTATTAATAATAATTATAATTTTATGAACGTATATATATAAATTAAAGTGTTGTATCTTTAATTTAAGGATAATTTTTTTATGTTATAATAATTTATAAAAAAATTAAATCATAATTAAGAAAAAAAGTCATATATAATATATAAATAAATTAAAAAATATATAATTAATATATAAAAAACATATAATTAATTTAAGGAAAGTTAAATATTTTTTCTATTATAATAATTTAAATAATTTTTAAAAATATAATGATCAAGAAATCCATTTAATAGATTTTGTTTTATAATTATCATATTTTTTCATTAAATTAATTTTGTGTTAAGTTTTTCTTTACAATAATCTTTTATATAATTAAAAAAATCCTTAGAACAATAAAGATAATGAAAAAATCAATAAATTCTTCATATTTTTTTATTGGTTTTCTAGAACAATAAATATTTGCAATATTTATATCATCTTTGTTGTAGTATTATAATAATTTAAATCATTTTTAAAATTATAATTAGAAAAAGATTTATTTAATAATTTTTTTTAATAGTTATTATAAACTAAATTGATTTTGTGTCAAAGTTTTTTTTTACAATAATCTTTTATATAATTAAAATCCTTGGAATAATGATTTTAGGTCAAAGTTTTTCTTTACAGTAATTTTTTATATAATTAAAAAAATCCTAATATGTTTGGTTTTTTAATGGTTGTGTAGAACAATAAAAATAAATAAGGATTTGCAATATTTATATCATCTTTGTTGTGATGAAACATTGGGTTAATTAAAATGATGTAAATTATAGTTTTTAGAATTTGTTTATATTTTTGAAAATTATAATGTAAAATTTAATTAGTTAGTTTAATAGTAGTGCTAATTATGTTTCTTTTACTGGTAAATTCTTTCAGTTAAATAATTTTTTAATTTTTTAATTTTATGTTATTTTCATTACAAATATAAAGTTAAATGGATGCATTTCTATAGAGATATTGGAATGTGTGGAAAAATGCAAAAAGTGTTAATTGGAAAAAATTATCGACATTAAAAAGAGCATAAATTCTTGCAAAGTGATGGATATGCACGAGTGTGTAGGCACGAATCCAATTTCATGCCTATTTTTTCCTTGTAATGATATTTAAGTAGCATATAACTAGCCATACATCATTTGTGTCCTTCATTAATAATGGCTTTTGATATAAAATACAATCACATTCATTGTTCTGTGTATTGACTTTGATAGCTATCGTGGTTTAATTCTTCCCTATTTCAACCAATTCCTAAATGGATATGATATTAAGGAACATTCATATTTAGTTTGTAATGGATTTTTTGAGGTTTGTATACATTGTTTTAGTGATTTTATTTTGCTATATAAAATTCAAATTTAATTGAGGAGTGAATGCAAGTTAATGAGGGTTACTTTTGGCAAGTTAGATGCAATAGAAAACTGAATGAAAAATTAGGCATCCCTCAACTTTGTTGGATTTTTTGAGATACTTGTAAACAAAATATCTTGCTTCGAGTAAAAAAGATGAAATGTAGGAAATTAAATCATGTTTCTGAATATATAGGTTTTATGTGCAACATACTATAACGAGTGCTTAAACAACGCCTTCTTTAGAAATTGGAAAAAATGCCCAATTAGCTATGGTTTATCATATACCATAGCACATGTTTGGTGTTACCAAAGAAAACTCCAAACCATACACATAGGACTATTGGTGACATGCAAGCAAGTGAATTGACATGGTTTAGGTGATACAAAATGAGAGCGTGTTTTGTTTAAATTCAAATTACATTTCCCACACTTGTAGAATTGTAAATGCGCGTGGGTTATAGAACTACAAATTGCGTGTGCATTATAGAACTACAAAACGTGCAAGTGTTATAGAACTACAAAATGCACGTGCATTATGTAGTTCTATAACACGTGCATGTTATGTAGGGAAAAACGCTAGCACTATATACAAGAAATCAAATGTATGGTTAATAATTGAGAGGGTGTGGGCAAGGGTCAAGAGCCTAGGAGGATGTTGGAATTTCAAGTGGGGATGGTTAATAGTTTAGAGGGGGTGGGGAAGGGTCAAGGGCCTAGGAAGATGTTGTAAGTTCAAGCACAAATGCAAATAGAAAAATTCAATGGATTATCCAAGACCCAGTTCCCAACGCTGCACCAGTACAATTGACAATGTTTCGTTGTGCAGTGTTAATCAGATACCGCCATATGCCACTAGTATTGTCTTGAATCCTCTTAGCTGGCATAATTTATTGGAGATCTTGGGTAATTAAAAGTCTGTTTCACTTGAGAATTAAATTCTAAAAAATGGGGCGAAGCGCAGACTACCACTAATCTCGCGGAGATCAACCACATTAAATCCAACCAACTCCTATAAAATTTAAATACAACAAAATTTTAAGAGCCCCTTCAATTTGACAATCTGATAAATTAATTAAAATTTAGTGTAGACGTGTTTCTTCGATGTTTGTATTTTACGGCTAAAAAATGAAAAAAAAAAGTCCATATGGGCGTCAAATTTAACCTATGCAAATATGACATTTTATCTCACCCCTCCAAAAAAAAATTGGTGAAATATTTTGTAAAATTAATAACTTTATAAAATTAGTTATTATTTTTTAGAAGCTGATTTCATTATATCAAAATTAATTGTTTTTATTTTATTAAAAATGTAAAATTAATTTTTTATAGTAATTATTAGTGTGCAAATGTTTTTTTTAAAATGATATATTAAAAATTAAAGTTGCACATCAAATCATTACATCATATCCTATAGAAGTGGGATCTCCAAATACAATCCATACCAGTCCACAATAACTTAAAAAATCATACTATAATCAAATAGTTTTTACTTCACTTACAACCTCACATAATAACTAAAACATAGATATTTCATATCTATACTTATTTTAACATACCAAAATGACTAGCATCAAAAAACAAAACATACAACTAGCAACAAAAACTAAACACTCCATATTAGAGTATCACCCTCTAGTATACAACAAAATAACTTATTCTACCAAATTCTAAAATATCCCCATCTTTGATATCTTCATAAAATATTCTGCCATCCATATTTTCAATAGCCTTTTTTGATAACATATCAACTTCCCCATAAACTCCCTATATATGTGCCAAAAATATATATGATCAAATTTTGAGATCAAACTCCTAACTTTTCATTTAATTCTAACCAGTGCAAAGAAGTATCACCTTTAACTCAATTAATGATTGTTTGTGAGTCCCCCACAACCTAAAAAGTATTCTAATGGTTTCTTCTTTCCTACCAAATAAGTCCTCACAAAGCAATTAGTTCCACTTTTGTATTGGTACCTCTCCCAACACCCATATGATAAATTTATTATATAATATGAAGCAATCATAACAACCATGCCAGGTCCACAAATTCCTTTGTGTTCAGCTTCATCAAAATGACCTGTAATCAGATTATTATCAAGAATTGGAAAATGAACAATCCTGGAAGTAGCCATTGATCTATCTCTAAAAAATTCGAGGAAATGTGAGCCTCTTTTAGCCACATATACTGCACTTGAATATTTGTCTTGAAAGATAAAATTATTTCTTGTCCTCTGGACCTTTCAGATTGAAAAAAAATTACGTAAAGAGATTTTTAGGGAATTTAGCCCACTTTAACATATTTCCTTTAAAAGTGAAGGAATCCCAAGAAAAAAAAGCTGAAATTTTATCCCAGCTCAACCCAAACAACCTGGAAAAAAACACATAAACAAAAAATGTGATCTATGGACACCTTCTCTCTTTTACCAAGAATGCACCATCTTGGACCTGTAAATCCTCTACTTTGTAGTAAGTCCCATGTTAAAATATTCTTCTGGAAACATGGCCAAACAAAACACTTGATTTTTTATGGGAAGTGTCCATACTACACAAATTTTGTCCAACAACTCAAGCTATCCACCTGTTCATAGCTCAGTTGATTTTTAATGGGAAGTGTTCATAACACACAACTTTTGTCCACCAACTCAAGCTATCCACCTGTTCATAGTTCAGAATATAATTATAAGCCAAATTTGCATTGATAGTACTACTGCTTTTATTATATGACCAGACTAATTCATCATTACAATCATTCTAACATAGTGATATCTTGATAGAGATGCCTCAAAAATGTATCCCATTCAATACCAATGTGACCTCTCAAATATAGATCACTAGCAAAATACTGATTTATGTTTCCACCATTCTGTTCTTTTGCCACCAGATACATAACTAATATATTTCTTTTGTGTAATTCTACCGAGAAATCCTGAGACATATAGTGTGTGTCCAAAAGACTAAAGAAAGGATCAAAACCCACTACTACTTGAGTACCTCTACCAATAGCCTAGCAAATTTCTTGATTTATGATTGGAAAAGACTTTAAAATCCTGCGCCAAATAGTTGAAGTATTATATATATATTTTTATCTTTAGATCTAAACTAGTGAACTAGAGAAAATATTTTTGTATATTTGAGATTCACCAGTTTTCTCCATAGTCCTTTGTAAAAAAACTACACCAAAGTATTTTAGCACACAAAGTTTCATTGAACCAACACAAATTTTATTCCCCACCCCCTAGATTCCAAAATCTTTGGTTTAAAAATACTTTCCCCATAAGTGAGATGTACATGAAATCTAGTTTTCCAACCCATAAGAATTGAATTTTCTTTTTCTAATACTCCATAACATTATTTCAGGAATGATGAATAAAGAGAACCAATAAACTGAAATGCTTTGTAATACAAGGTTTACTAAAGCAAGTATTCCCCAAAGACAACCATTTGAACTACCAAAAACCTATTTTCCTATGAATCCTGTAAATTAACCAACCTCAATCTTCTTTTTTATATCCATTAGGTTTAAGATAAAACCCAAGATATTTTAATCCCCATCTGAATCAAGAAATTTAGGTTTAAAATAAAACCCAAGATATTTTAATCCCCATCTAAATCAAGAAACTTGTAAGGAAACAAAGAAACAATCTGATTTCTAATACTAGAATCACTACAAGAGTGCACAAAATTTGATTTCTGTACACTTATGGCCATACCTAAGGCATCACAAAAGATTGATATAATGGAAGGGAATTTCTTCCATTCATCATATGAGCCTTCCTCAAATATAAGTACATCATCTATAAAGAAAAGGTGAGGTATAGAAAAAGACTTGGCCATTATTATTCCTTTGTACTCTTTTTCTCTTTTTCTTTGTTTCAAAAAAGACTCTAATTTTAATAGCCATAAAAATAAACAAGTATAGAGAAAGTGGACAACCTTGCCTTAGTCCTATGTTTCCACTGAAAAAAGAAGATGGAGAACCATTAATCAACACTGCAAATCTTGCTAAAATATTACAAGCCATAATCTAGTTTGTAACTTTTCTATTCAAACCAATCTAAATAAAAATGAACCCTAAGTATGTCCAAGCAATTCTGTCATGATCCTTTATAAGGTCCTTTCTTTAGCCTTTTGGACACATACTATATGTCCTAGGATCTCTTGGCAGAGTTACATAAAATCAATTATGAATGAGAATGGACCTTAAGCATGTCCAATCAATTATATTTTTATGAATATGGATACATAAAGGATTTATAAGTATGAATTGATTCTATCATAAGCTTTTATATGGTTTTTTATTTATATAATAAATATTTTTTTCTTTTAATTAGAGTTTAGTACTTATTTATGTTGTTCTTTTAGAGATCCATTAGTAACTTCCTTCATTTCTTTGCGGGTATTCTTACATTCATTATCATACCAACGATTGGTTTTTATGTTCTTCTTTTTTCCTGAACAAGAAAATTTGTTGATGGAAAAGGAGAGGGAAGTAGTAAAATGGTAGAGATCTTACATATTGGCTTTATTAGAAAGAGATAACTAAATTCTTCATTAAATCATTTAGAAAACCACATGTATTATTTCTATAAAAATCAAGTTATCTTGTCTTTGAGAATTTTCCTCTACCAACTCATTATGCCTGGCCAAACAAGTTATAATTAAAGGTTTATGATTTGAATTAGGCTCGTGGTCATTTAAGGGCACCTGCAAGAACCTGCTACCCAAATATAATGCAATGGGAGCACGTGAGTGGGCCTAATCAACAATGTGCATGTGCCTCTTAGATGCACACATGTGCTCCCACTTCGGTAGTGGCGAACCTCCACGCTGGATTGCTAGCATGGGCAATAAGAGCATGCATGCACATGTGGATGCGCTTGCATTCCTATGCGAGCACACGCATGTGGACGTGCAAACATGTTGGGTGCGATCTCAAACAGGGACGTGCGCGTCCCTGTGTTTTAAAAAAAAACAAAACTGTGGGCATTGTTTTTTGTTTTATAGCCACCTGCGAGCGCACAAGGAGGAGACAATGACCCCCAAGGAGACGAAATCGACCCCGAAGGAGCCTAACGAACTTGTGGAAATTGCCTAAAATGATGTTGGAGTAAGGTAAATAGAGTAGGAATGCAATTTTTTTTTGTTTATTTCATTGTTTTTATTGTTTTTAAAATAAAATACAAAATTAAAAAAAAATGAAAATCAATTGAAATTGGCAAAATTTGATACTGCTGGTACAAATTACCTAACCACAATGACCAATACCAATGAACCATCCCAAGAAATGAATGAAACAAACCAAACAGAGGACCCAAACCCCGAATTAAATGAAGAAAAACCTGAAGATGAATTACACAGGGATTTAAACCAATTAAGAATTTTGAGTGATGAATTGAAGAGCAAGAGGGAACCCTCTCGGGTTTCCCTCACCACATCAATAAAAAACATTATAGAATCTATCAACATTGCCCACATAGAGATAACCAATTTGAGCGAATATAGGGCTTGAATGAGAGAGCATTATAGCACCAGCATATCCAAAGAGGATATAAAAAACCTGAATATCACAAAAGCCCAACCGTGGAGAAAATTTACATATCGTAGAACATGACAACCTCCAGATGTAAGGAAGAGGTGAGTTTGCATGGAATAGTGTAATTACTAGACATGGAGAGAAAACCGGAGGAAGAGATGGTTTATGGTTTTCGACAAGCCTCCATGCAACAATGTCGAGGTCACACAGTATTTTCTTAGGAAACTGTGGGATGAGTTTGTGTTAGAGTTCCATGTGAACTGCTTCGACATCACCGAGTTCTAGGGCGTTGGTTTTAGCTGAGCCCAACATTGACCTGACGCCCATCGGAACCCACTCAGAGAACCTGTAGCACCTAGGCAAGAGCCAAACCTGCCTCCTCAACCACCTGGATTAGGTAGAGGGCTAGATGAGATCCATGAGTCTGTCAGAAATACCACATGACACCTTCTCAGGCATACTGCATTTGTGGCTATGTCCTCACAGAGCGAGTAGGACCCCCCCAAGAGACACACTTTTGCACAGTTTACTGGTGGTGGGTGAGGGAGAGAAGATACAGGTGGTAGCCATGTGGATCCATCTAGCTCGACGAGACCAGTGCCACATAATTGTTCTTGTTGTAGGAATCCATGTCAGGTTCCCACATAGGAGCATGGCACAGAGAGCTACCTACACCAGGTTAGTCATTGTTTTATTTAATGTCATAATTTCTAATAAATTTAACTTCGAATTAGATGTTGATGACTTGATTTTTTTTAATGTACAGCTATTCAGTACCGAGTCTCCAACACATGAGTGGGAGGACGCTGGTTCCTTCAACCTAGATGGAGCCATGGCAACTGCAGAGGAAATTGCGACACCATACACACAGGTAGTTTTATTTCAGTAATTAAATTTAATGTTAGTAGTTAATATTGTCATCCAAGGTATGTGTCTCTCTTGTAATTTTTTTTAATATTTGCAACATGTTTATTGTTTATTTTTATTACTCCTTGATCCTGTTTTTCTAACAAGGTCATGAGAGAAAAAAAATTATTCTACCACACTATCTTAAAATTCATTCAATTCCTTCAAAAATGGATAAAATGTCCTCTTACCTTAATTGGTAACAAGCTAGGAAGTATGTTTGACATTGGCAAAAAAATGAGGGACCTAGAAAAAGCTTATGTGGAAAACATTTACATGGAGATGCACCAAGATGATGGGTTAGATAATTAAATTGGTAATTAATGAATTGGGTCTTCATTGTATTGTCAAGAATTGAATATGTGAAAATAACCATTTTCTGCTCAATATGCTACCTATAATAGAAACTTAGAAGAAAATGTACTAAGAAGGGTATTCTCAATTAGGATACCTTAAAAAATTAGGTTTGAAATAGGAGGAGAAGAGAACTCATAGCCATGTCAACTCTCTAGACTAGAAAGGAAATGAAGCATAAGCAAGGTTTACTAGGGCTAACTAGTCAAATAATTCGTATATAAGGAAACTTTAGCATCAATAACAAATACAATTTTTGAAGATATAGTTAGGTAAAATATGACAAAGAATTACCCTACAAATCATCCCTCCTTTGATGTTGCACAAGACAAGCATATGATTTTTGAATATCATTTCAAGGATCGATGAGAAAGTCTAAGGAGTAAGCCCATAAACGTTGTGGATATTCTCTAAAATAGAGAAAAATGTAACATCCCTCAAAATCATAATTTAAAAGAAAAATTATTATGCAAGTTTGGGACTATTATTATCACTATCATATCATTGATGTTATGTCGCTTGATTGATTTGTGACTTCTATTGTATCACTAAATTAGTTCTTGTTAATCGCCGCATATTTATTTAAATTGTCGGCCCATATTTAGTTAATATTTACTAATTGATTCTAAATATTTTTGTGCAAATGAATAGGTGTCCGTAGGATTGAGTATCCAGCCATCCCCACAAGGGATCAGCAGATCCCCTCGTGAGCAGGTATCTTGTAATAAAGTATAAATTTCATTTCATTTTTGATGGCTTAGATTCGTATAGTTGTATTTTTTATGTACTAATACATGATGACATGAATATGTATGCAGGTCCCACTAGACAAGCACGTCGGTGTCACTATCTCTCCACTGACTATCTTTTTCCCACCATATATGCGAGGTGTAGCCCCTGGAATACATTTCCATTTCCCTG